>APFE031291129.1:78295-92725 GCA_000404065.3 Pinus taeda
CCCACAAGTTGCCGATACATAGCAGCAACTACTACCTCACCTGAAGTAGCATCCTTTTTCCACCAGTTACCTGCTAGAGGAGTCTACATGGGCTTGCACTTCTCCATGTGGAATCCCCTAAGTGTCTCATTGGCATACTTGCCTTGAGACACAAACACTTCCCCATCCTTCTACCACACACTTCCATGCCTATAAAGTAGTGCATGAGACCCATGTCTTTCATCTCAAACTATGTTGCAAGATCCTTCTTGCAAGACATGATCAACTGATAATCACCTGTTAATATTAGATCATCAACATAAATAACAATGATCAATGGCTTACCTTCGACCATGATGTGGTACAAGTTCGCATCTGATTCACTCTTTTTGAAGACCAACTAGGTGAAGTAGCTGTCGATCCTGGTGTACCAACCACAAGGTGCTTTCTTCAGTCCGTACAAAGCTCTCTTAAGTCGGCACACATGCGACTCATGATCGAAGGCCTCAAATCCTTCCGGCTGCTCTATGTACACCTCTTCCTCAATCTTTCCATTGAGGAATGTATTCTTTACATCCATCTAATGGATCTTCCAACCCATTTGTTCTGATAGTGCCAACATCGATATGATAGATGATTATCCTGCTATAGGAGCAAAAGTGTCATCATAGACGATCCCCTCGACCTGTGAGAAACCCTGGGCAAAAAATCTTGCCTTATGTTTCTCCACACTACCATCAACTACTTTCTTTACCTTGTAAAGCCAACGGGAACTCACCACTAACTTGTTCTCCGGCCTTGGAACAACATCCCAAACACTGTTTTGAACTATGGAGTCATACTCCTCCACCATAGCATCAACCCAAACTGGTTGTTGCACTTCTTCCTCGAAGGAAGATGGTTTGATCTCTACACATTCCCAAACAAGGGCCATGTAACTAGTGTACCGCTTAGGTGACCTCCTCTATCTGTGCTAAGAAGATGGCTCTCCCACATTCTCTCTCGCATCCATCAACAATCTGTCAGCGTCCCTTGATTGTTTCTGCCCATCTCTGGAAGACTTTGCATGAGTGGATGTCTCCACTCCTGGATTCTCTGCATGTGGTTGCTCTGCATCATTCTAAGGCTCCTCCTCCTTACGAACCAAAAGTTCCTCCTCTACATGCAACCTGAGCTCCCTCTCAAGGGAAACTCGCATGTCCTTTAGCTCATTGAACTTAAGATCTCTGCGAACCACTGTACTCAGACTGGTAGGAAAATACACCCGATAGTTGTGGGGAGTATCAGTGTACCCCACAATAATCCCAAAATTTGTTGTGCGCTCTAGCTTCTTCCGGGCATCCTTAGTCACATGGCAATAAACCGATGAGCCAAATATCCTGAAGTGACCCACATCTAGTCTCTTCCTGGGGAAAGCGTCCTCTGGTGTCTTCATCCCAAGTATGCGATGCAGGCTTCTATTCTGCAAGTATACTTCTATTCTGCAAGTATACCGCTGTATTGAATGCCTCAGCCCACAAATTAAGTGGTATGCCTTGGTCATGCAGCATCACCCGAGATACTCCCACAATCATTTTGTTATTCCTTTTGGCCACCCCATTCTGTTGTGTGTTATTGGATGACGTCAACTCCATTTTAATTCCTTTTGCTGCACAGAAGTCCTTAAACTCTTGAGAGACATACTCTCCACCAATGTCACTTCGCAAGGCCCTGATCTTCTTTCCTGATTCTCTCTCAACCAAGGCTTTCAACTTACAAAACCTTGAGAATGTTTGATCCTTCTTCTACATGAAATAGATCCAGCATCTACCAGAAAAATCATCAATAAAAATCACATAGTACCTTTATTTAGCGGTGGACGCTATAGAGAATGGTCCACACACATCTGTATCAACTCACTCCAATATTGCTTCAGCTCGATTGTCTTGATCATGAAACGAATATTTTTCACACTTACCAAAGGCAGAACCTTTGCATGTGTCCACTTGCTCAAGTTTACCCTTGGGAAGTCCGGTAGAAATATGTTGCATGATCTTCAAGCCCCCATGGTGTAAGTGGCCCAATCTTCTATGCCATAGCTCGCCAATATCTTGGCTTTGCACCAACTCTGCTTTGGAAATCAATGTAGCATAATAATCTACCTCCAACTTATAGACATTCTTCACTCGAATCCCAATCCTCTTGGTCTGACCCGTGGCAATGTGTCTCAGGAACACCTTTCCTTTACAAAAGACTACATCATAGCCTTTGTCTTCCAACATTGCGATGGATACCAGGTTCTTCTTCAGTCCCGACACATACTTTACATTATTCAGGGTGAGACGAGCTCCATGCTCCCTCTGAAGCACAACCATGCCTTCCTCTGAAACACAATACTTTCCATCATTGCCCATCTCTATGCGCATTTGGAGGTTCTTCTCCTCCAAGGTACTGAATAAACTCTTGTCGTCGGTCATGTGGAATGAGGCTCCACTGTCTAGGTACCAAACACAACCCGCCATCGATGAAACCATGCATGCGATGACGGTAAAATCCAATTCGAACTGTGAGGCTAGAGCCTCACCATCTGATCCTTTCGAGGATCCCTTCTTGAATTTCTTCTATGGAAAATTTATTGCATAATGGCCCACCTCATGACAATTAAAGCATCACACTTTATATTTGTCAATCTTCTTCCCACCATGGGAAGAACTCGATTTGGAATGGGAAGCCTTCCCTTTCCCTTTCCTTGCCTTACTCGCTAAGGCCAGATTTTCTTCATCCTCTTTGGATGAAGAACCATCTCTTGTGCTCCTCCTGATCTCCTCCTGCATCAGATCGGACCATAGTCATTCCAAATCCGGAAATATCTCTTCCATTCACTGAGTCCTGGTAGCTATGCCAGCTCTTAAGAAGACCGAGGAGAGTAAGACTTACCATATCTTCATCGATTGTCGTTATTCCTACACTTCCAAGCTCATCTCTACAGGTGGTGAGCTTGTTCAGATATGTGCAAATAGCGTCACCTTTTTCACACTTCATTTTCCGAATCTTGTCCTTCAGTGACAATTTCCTTTGGTCGTTGTTGTTCTGATATAGATCCTTCAATGTATTCCACATTGATAATGGAGTCTCCTTCCCATGGAGACTCGAGACAATATGGTCTTGAACTCCCTCCAGAAGAATCCTCATCTTCGCCACACGCTTCTTCCTTTCCGCTAATTCTTGGGCATTAGCTTCTATTGGCTTGGGGATTTCATGATCAATGAAATCCTTCAAGCCATTGTCTTCTAATACCGCTTCCATGTGATCCTTCCATGCTATGTAATTCAAGCTGCCATTAGTGCATACTCATGTTAGAATATTAAATATTACAGAGAATGGAACACATAAGATATTGCAGAAATATAAACATAGAAAACGCACAAAACAAGAGAGACACAGATATACGTGGTTCACCCAGGTTGGGCTACGTCCACCCCGAACAGCCAATCCTTCCTTTTTATTATCCAGCAAAATGAAGAGACATAACCTACAACAAATCCGCTGTAATATCCTCTGTCTTCTCTCACAGTCTCACCTCTCTATTTCTCGCTCACACAGAATACACATCTATCTCATAGCCTCAAATACAATGCCCTCATACAAAGAGAGGGGTTTCCTTCTAGGGAAAAAACCCTAAACTAAAAATAAGTTCTACCGTCAGATCATCCGCCTAATCAACAGCCCAGATTGACTAGAAATTACTATACTTTTACAAGGAAATTTTACAACTGTTTTTAGCTTCGAGGGCGCTGCCCCCGAAACCCCCTGCTAGGGGGGGGGGCTCCCAAAGGTCGCAGTCGCCCCCCCTGGACCCCCCCTGCAGCGAATATTTTATGAGCGACATTACCACCCCCATTTTGAACTGGGGTCCAATGTGGTGGTACTTTTGAATATAGAAGATAATCAGGCTCCACACCCAACACAAAGCACAAGGTAGCTAAAGTCGAATTTCAAAGGCTGCTAATATTAAAGTCCTTGACATTTGACAAGGAAATTCCATCCCCAAGTGGAACCACTGTTAGGTTCTTATACAAACACGAGTCATAATTTTGAATGGCTGAGGTTAAGCCTTGTAATAAGTACATACCTTAAGTCTAGTTTCCTATGTTCTGCATAGAGACCACATTTCACTGAGAGTGGTTGCTTCCTTCTTCACATAAGTCCTAGATGTGAAGTTTCCCCACGCCTCAGGTAGAGCATTGAGTACAACAGTTGTTATCTCCTTGTCAAACATGACTTCCCCAAGTTCTTGAAGTTGATCTCTCATTTCAAAGATTTTCATGAAGTAGGGAGCTATTTCTTCCATTGTTATCTTCATCTTGTATCATTCCTCAAGGATATTACTTCTCCAGTTGTGGATACCGAGAATAGCTCTACTAGCTTATCATAAATTTCTTTCAATGTCTCAAACTTGGAGACATAGGGAATGAGAGTGTCTTTGATTGATTCGATCACAATCCTTTGAGCTCTTATCTCATCCTTATTGTACTTGGCTAAGGACTACGTCTGCTCCTTAACAGGGATAATGATATTCCCTTTGACAAGTTCTAGTATTTAATTATCCTTGAGAAGTAGATCAATCCTCTTCTTCCATGCAAGAAAGTTATTGGTCCCTACCAGTTTATTGCTTTCCTTCCAAAAAGACATTGATGTATATTCAGAAGGGGACATATACTTACTTGATAGATTTTGAGATGTAATGGAATTTCTTTCTCTTTGTAGGCTTGGCAGTTTGTCCTTCCTAGGTTTTGATGCTCTTCAAGTTGCCTTCTTCAAGTGGACTTGCTTGATGACTTGTAGCTTGATGTAGGTCTCGCTCCAATCTGCTCTTCTTTGTAGGTGCCTTTATGTAAGGCTCTTCTTCTAGGTTTGTATACCTCCTTGGTGGATGATGTATTGTAGACCCTTCTTGTCCTTGAAGTGAATTTAGACTTCTAGGCTTGATGCTTCAACTTTGTAAATGCTTCTCCTTGATGAGTGTTCTTGAGTTTCCCTTTCCTTGATGTGACACCTTAGATCTCATAAGATGTTAGAGAATCTAGGGAAAAGTAGTGTTGTGATGATTCTCTGAGACTTGATAACAATTTGTGAAGTCTTTTTACTTTTCTTATTAGCTTATATTTCTTCTTCTTATTATTAGTGCATATGTGCATGCTTCATCAAACTGCTACAAATACAAAATAACAAGAACACAAAATTTGGCTCTCTACCAAGGACAAACCATCTCCACCCTTGAGATGAAAACCCTTGGTAAGTCTTCTCTTATTGAAGCTTCTTATTGACCAATTCCAAACCCTAGATCCATGACAATGAGATCCTCCAAGAACAAGTCAAGTATTTTCAAGATAGATTCTTCTTGAAGCACTTTTGTCTTCTTCCCTCCAACACTTCTCCCAGTGACTATTGTAGACTGAGGGCAGCAACAGTGAAGCCCTAATCCTACACACGTTAGAGTGTTTTCTCCTCCAAAACTATGTTAGACTTTCCTTGCTTGTATTCCCTCCTTCCATGCTAGAGAGAGAGGCTTTGTAGGTCTAGTTTTAGCCTTCAACAAAGAGATATATATGATTGTGACAATGTTGCTGTGATGATCAGAGGTTGTGCTTATTTTCTCTCATGTGTGGTTGTTATATGCTTCATATTAGCCCTATTCACTTCACTTTCTTCCCTTTCTTTCTCGCTTGAGTAGGAGGCCTTTGTAGGCCTAGTTACTATCCCAAACCATAAAGAATGTACTCCTATAACTTCACTATTGATCTAGCCATAGATTGTCCTTTATTTCTTCGCACATGTGGTTGTAGCTACTTAAGAAACAAATCCTTAACTTTGTTGTTATTTATTCTTATTACACTGCCCTTGTACACCCTCTTTCTTGTCTTCTATTCATCACTTTTTAGCTCTCTCTTTCTTGTGGATTTCAAAGTGATATTATTTGTCCTTTTGAGGAGTGGACAACCTCTATAAACAGAGATTTGTCCCTCCTATTCAATCCAACATGACTTTCATTTAGGCCACCTTGACATATTTCCATTTAATTCATTTTTATTCATTATTTGCTTCTTGGAGACTTCGTTAATTCTTATATAGGACTTGACTTGTCTTGGAGGTGTTCCCATGACCTTGTATGATGTCATACATAATGTAGCATGCTCCCAAAGGGTCTTATCATAATTACATTTTGACTTTGACCCTCTAGAAGCACTTCAAAATGTGCTTGACCTATTTTCAATGAGCAAGAAACTCATTTACAAATAACATAAAAATAATTTGTCTTTTCTTGTATAAGTACAAATATCAAAATTACATATATGAAGATCTAACCTAGTTACATTTCCTCCAACAGAGGCCACAATAATGTTCAAATCAAATATATGCTCAATTCAATCCAAATAATACGAGTTAATGAAATATATATTCATCAAGGAACCAATAAATGTTTCTTGTAATATGGCCAACTTGTAATATAAAATTGTATGATGTGTAAATCCTCGTTGTCCTTCTGACATTATTGTTTGTTTTGTCACTAGTGCTTGTTACCCCTGTGCCCATTTTTGTTCCAGTCAAACTTTGAGAATTCATGATTATATTCCTCACCCTATAGGTATTACTCTTCATATGTTACCTTAATTAGCAACATTGGTTTCTTATCATTTAAAATAAGAATTATTTTGAGCACACAATTCTCTTTGGGCTCCCACTTACTTCCTTGAATGGTTAGGGTATCCTCTTAGTATTCTCTTGTGATCAAGTCACACATAGTGGATGTGGATCAAATTATCAATATATAATGTTGGTGATGCCATTCAATTGCTTTGCAATAAAAAAAATCAAAGCATTGTGTCAGAGGCAATTCTCCCTTTGTTTTCAAGCTTCTCTTGTTGAGATTGTTGCAGATGTATTTTATAGACTAGGCTCTCATAACTTAATGTTTTTCATAACCCAAAAATGCACTTATCTTTTGCATTTGCGAAGGTTTTAAGCATGATTAATTCATTTTGGTGGTTGAAGGAATATAGTTTGCAACACAATAGTTTTGAATGCCAGTCTTATGACTTGCGATCTTCAAAATTTACATTTGATAGACTTGCCATAGTATTTGATATTGCAATGCCTCATTGTGACCTTATTTTATGAAATATATATGTTCTCTTCCCGAAATATGGAGAATGACCTCTGAGTATGATGCAACCTCTTTTGCATATGAAATTTGCATTGAAATTGATTCAAAATTACAACATTTAGATTTTTCATTTGAGAATGTTGCGAGTATGACTATTTTGTTTCAGTGATTGTAGAGAATATAGTCTGCAACATAGTGGATTTGCTTGCTATGCGATAGATGAGCCGTATTTTCTACAACAGAATGTCTTCTTCCAGGGATATGAATAATTCCCTCTGCATATGATGTTCTTTATTCTTCTGCAAATGAACTGTATGTTGCATGATAGCTTCAAGGAATTTATACTTGATACTTCAAGCATTCATCTTTTGTATTCATTCAAATTCCTGCATTCTAATATAACATAGCATATGAATCTTTGCTTTCATGATACACAACCGAAGGATTTAGAGGAGTCTCGATGATGCTATGAAATGTAGCATTGTAGCCTAATTACCTGTGGACCTTTTGATTGCAGATCCATTTTCATTTTAATAGCAATCTCTTGCAATAAAAAAGATACTTCTATAAACCAAACATAAAAATGTATAGAATCTGCTCCTCCGCTTGATGGAAATACCCTTGCTTTTGCTTTCATGCATATATATTTGTATAGGTCTAAGTTATGTTTTTTATTTTTTCCATAGATCAAATGTTAGCTGAATACATGAGTTATACAATGATGCATTCCATATACATATTTAAATTCAACAAAAGCTAAAGAATTTTGAGTACATATGGTTTGAATAGATATGCAAATGTCTAATTTGACTATGTACATTTGAGAATGTTTATGTACATGCTTATATACATAATATAAATAGTATGTTCAGTTTTGCATAAGAAATTTTTTAATCAAAGAATGAGCCTTTGAATGAAGAACCTGATTGATGCTGCTAGTTTATGAAGAAGATAACTTGATTGATTTGATGATGGTCCTTTGTTCTTGTTGCTTCCAAACTAATTCAAATTCTAGACACAATCATATGCTTCTTGTTCCTCTTCTTTACTCCTTCTTGCTCCTGTAGTCTGCCCCTTAGATAATGCACTCAATTTAATATTCTCTATAATGCTTTAGGTTCTCCTTTTGAAGTCACATTAGTAAGAATAATCTACAGGAACTATCCCTAACTTTTTTCTTAGATTTTCAAATGGTTCTCTAACAACAAGCTTTGTAAATATATATGCTATTTGTTCTTTTGTGGGTATGTATTCCATCTTCATTGTTTTCTCATCAAATTGTTTCTCTGAGGAAGTGGTACTTTATAGGGATATGTTTAGTCTTTGAATGAAACACATGATTCTTTGAAATCATTACTGCACTTGTATTGTTTCACTTAATAGATATAGGTTCACTAAAATTTACCTTCATATCTTGTAGAGTTTGTTTCATCCACAACATTTGTGTGCAACAAGCAGCAACTGCTATGTATTCGACTTTTGTTGTAGATAGAGAAACTGATGACTATTTCTTGCTTAACCATGCAACCAGAGACTCTCCTAAGTAGAATTCACCGCCACTTGTACTTTTTAAGTCATCCACACAATTAGCCTAGTCTGCATCTTTGTATGTTGTCAATGATAGTCCTTCCCTTTTGGGTACCATAGTCCATAGTTTATAGTCCCTTTCAAGTATCTAAATATCATCTTTGTTGCTAATAGATGACTTTGTTTAGGTGTTCATTGATATATTATAATTAATCTGACTACCAACATTATATATAGTCTAGAAGTTGTTAGGTATAGCAAGTGTAGGTTTTAACCCCGTACAAAAATTACCTGCATATGAATTCTAAAAACAGAAAATAAATAATGGCAGGAGCATAAAACATAAAACAGATATACACAAAAAATTTCCCCTGGATCCCAAAATTGGGACTACTAGATTGATTTTTCATTATATTTTTTTCAATGTTACAATTCATATATATACATGCTAAAGCATCCATAAACCCCAATACATTAACCCTAGATTTGAACATAACCATAATTCCCTTGACTAGCTCCACAAAATGCCATGGACAGAAAACCATCATGCCTAAAACCATGTGCGAAATCCATTCACAAAACAATAGGTAGGTTTATCCAAAAAATAATTTCCCGAGTGTTGCCCTGGACGCTGTAGCCCCCCTACATATCCGTCAACAGGGGGGTAGCCGGCCCCCCTGCTGCACTTGGCGCAACATACAGAGGGGGATGTGATGCGTGGGTTAGTCGTGGAAAGAATATAGCACACACCCAACAACAACTTTCCTATCATAGATCTGTAAATATTTTGATCAACATCAGGTGATTCATCATCTTCACATAGCTAGCATCCAGTTTCCATGGGGGTTGAGACAGGTTTATAGTCATCCATTTGGAAAAATTTCAACATATATCTTAGGTATTTCTGTTGAGAAATGAATATTCCTCTAGATTTTTGTAGGATTTGTAGCCCTAGGTAAAAGGTAAGTTATCCAATCATTGACATCTCAAACTCAAACTTCAGCTCTTCAACAAAACATTTTACTAAATGGTATTTATTACTGCTAAACATAATATCATCCACATACACAACCACAATTAGTAATTAATCTCCATTAACCTTTATGTACATATTACTATCAGCTCCTCCTCTCTTGAAACCTTGTTTTGAAGTTACTTGTCCACTCTAGAATACCATGCCCATGGTGCTTGTTTAAGACCATACAATTCCTTCTTTAACCTGCAAAAATAGTTAGCCTTATCTGATAATAAAAATCCTTCAGATTATTCCATGTAGACCTCTCCCTCAAGTTCTCCATTTAGAAAAGTAGATTTCAAATCCATTTGTTATGCTTTGAAATCCTTGTAACAAGCAAAGACCAAAATCATCTTGACTGCCTCTAATCTCGCAATTGGTGAAAAAGTTTCTTCATAGTCAAGACCTTCTACTTGTGAGTAACCCTTGCATACTAGTCTAGCATTGTTTCTAACAATTTGGCCTTGTTCATTCATCTTATTTTTTAATATTCATTTTGCGCCAATGACATTCTTTCCAACTGGTCTTGTTGTTAGTTCCCAAGTCTTGTTCTTTTCGATTTGGTCTAACTCCTTTTTCATAGAATTTGTCCAATTTTCGTCTTTACTTACTTCATCAAAGTTCTTTGGTTCAATCTATGACAACATAGCAATATGAAATTGGCCTAATTTTTCTACAAGTTGCCTCCTTGTTTGCACTCCACTTTTATCTCCAATCATTTGATTTTAAGGATGATTCTTTTGTGTGTGTCTTGAGGGACCTTTTGAATGAGTATTTTCTAATTCTTCATCTTGTACTTCATTTTCTTTACTGTCATGATGATGATCTCGAGGATTGATAAAACATGTATTATCGTTCTTATCAGGTAGCTCTTCATCAAACTTTGCATCTCTGCATTCCACAATCTTATGCAGTCTTTTATTACAACATATGTATCCCTTACTTTTTTATGAATATCCCAAAAATATTCCATCATCTGATTGAGCATCAAAATTTTTGAGTTTTTCATCATTATTTTTGATATATCATTTACTCCCAAATACTTTAAAACGTTTTATTTAAGTTGGTTTACTATGCCACATTTCATAAGTTTTCTTATCAAAGCTTGGTTTGAGATGTGCATTATTGAGAATATGTACTATTGTATGTAGCACTTCTTCCCAATAGGTTTGAGGAATGTTTCTTTGTTACATCATGGATTTGGCCATTTGCTTAACAGATTTTTTTGTCTCTGTGCAACTCCATTTTGTTGAAGTGTGTCTGCAATAGTATATTTTCATTTTATGTCAAGTTCATCACACAAATATTATTGGAAATAATACTGAGAGGGGGGGTGAATCAGTATTATCTGGTCAATTATTTTCTTTTTCAAACCTAGAACATATACGCTACTTCAGTTAGAGAAAATTGCATATATATGCAACTACAGATAAGGAAACCCGCGTATACCATACAAACTTATAATTTAAAATATTATATAGATGTTGAACATTAATCTATGCTTCAGGATCATATAAACAGTAACCAGGAACAGAAAAATAGAGCAGAAGACAATCACACGCAAGAACACAAGATATAACGTGGAAACCCAATGTGGGTGAAAACCACCTGCTGTAATATGTCTCTATCTTTTCAATTAGAAACTTCTTTTTACAATGATTCTGTACTGGTGCAGTCATTTACCAGTACGCAGGCTACTACCTGCAGAGAGATACAACCCTCTCTCGTTTTCCAGCTTCTCCTGGAAGGGAGCTACAACCCCCTTAGTTATTGTACTAGTTGAGATATTAGTACACAGGCTGCTACCTGCAGAAGACTACAACCTTCTCTTCCTTCTAGGGACCATGTTTCATAAATTTTCAGACTGATCCACAAATAACATCAATCAAACATCAAGAATTTCTGCATCAACTAATCACCTTTTCACCAATCAAAACTGAATCAAAATAAACACTTCTTTGATGACTGTACCCAGATCATAATAACAGTAATCACACCCCACTTCTGAACCCAGAACACTGTAGCAATAAACAGAAGTAGCTAGAACATAAATCAAGAGATGTATGCTACTTCACTATTCAGAAACCTGCGTGCATATGCTTCTGTGTCAATACTGACCTGCGTATACGTGACTTTCCCTTACAAGAACAACGTGTATACACGCCTTCGCTTCACTGAACCTGCGTACAGATCTATAAATTCATTCTTTCAAACATTCAGATATTAGTTAACCCATATTATCAGATTTATAGATCAAGCGTGGGCCACATATCACAGATCAAAATCATATAGAGATACCACTATTCTAGCCTTAAGATTTTGACCCATCAATAGAACTTATCATTCTCCTTACGCTCAGGTTCCTTCTTCATTCAGATCCAGATCTGCACCATAACCCAATCACAATATTCCAAATCTAGAACTTTATTAGATATTCAATGATTCAGAAGATGCCTTGCCAAATGATCTCCTTCCTCTTTTATAGACTTAGGCCTTTCACAATACCACGTACCAAAAACCATAACAGTTCAATACCATGGACCCAATACTTGGGATCAACACTTATGACGAGATACCATGGCCCAAAACCATAGGTTCAAATACCAAGGACTAAATACCATAGACCAAAACCATAGGATCAAAAACTGTCGGACTAATACCATGAACCAACCATAAGATCTCCCATGTGCGTGCGCTTTTCTCTGCATGAAAGTGTATGAACTTTTCTCTGCATGAAAATGCGTGAACTTTTCTCTGCATGAAAGGAACTTTTCTCTTCATGAAAGTGTGTGAACTTTTCTCTGCATGAAAGGAACTTTTCTTTGCATGAAATTGCGTGAACTTTCTCTGCGTGAAAGTGCGTGAACCAGAAAATAACTTTGCTGCACTATAATTTATTCTCTGCATGAAAGTGCGTGAACTTTTCTCTGCATGAAAGGAACTTTTCTCTGCGTGAAAGTGCGTGAACCAGAAAATAACTTTGCTGCACTATAATTTATCATCTGAGATGAGTGGGTTGCCATCAAGTACAACATATGTATCATAATGCCAACAAATATGAAAACTCATCTGAATTAAATCACCTCCTCTTTCTAAATGATCAACTCCCCCTCAAGATATACCTCACCTTCCTCTTCTTCTTCATATTCCTCACAATATTTTTTAGGTTGTTCCAAGGCCATCAACATGAATTCACTCATTCCATCTTCACCAGAGGATTCACTAGAACTTTCAAATACATTGTTGTCTTCCTGAGAATAGAACATTTTCCTTTTAAACTTTTTCTCTCTCTAAATTTTATTAGACTTGTTCTTTTCTTTCCCTTTAGGCTGATTTTCTTCTTTCATATAAGGAAATTTGCCGGCATAATTCCCCACTCTTCCACAATTAAAAAAATTTAATGGAAGTTTTCCTTTGTACTTACCTATACCTTTCCTCAACCTTCTAACAAGTTTTGCTTCTTCTTCATCAGAACCTTTGCATAAACATTCCTTTTCTTCTATGGAATTGTTTGCCTTGAAAGTTGCCTCTGTAGTGAATGACTTCCCTTTTGGATTTCTCATCTCATATGTTGTAAAGGAACCAAGTAGTTGATCCATTTTCAAAGTCTCAAAGTTTTTTGTCTCTTCTATAGCTGAAACCTTAAGATTGAACTTAGAAGGTAATGACCTCAATATTTTCTGAACTATTACAATTTCTTTGATTGTTTCTCTTCCACCCATCATGAAATTTATGACTTCATCAAATATTAAAAAGAACTTAGCAATATCTTCATCTTTATCCATTTTTAAAGTCTCAAATTGTGTTCTATATACTTGTAATTTGGCCATCTTTACATTTTTACCTCCTTCATGAATATTTTCTAATTTAGCCCAAATATCTTTAGTTGCCTGACAATGCATTACTTTAATAAATTCAAACTCACATATTCCACTCAGAAGTGCATTCATAGTTTTTTCATTAGCTATAAAATCCATTTTGGCATCTTTGTCATTGGTCATTTCCTTTGCTTCTCCATACCCTACCATCACATCAGCCCAGACTTCTACTCCAAGAGACAATAAATATGTCTTCATTCTCACTTTCCAAAAGGAATATTTTGTACCAGTAAACAAGGGGGCTTTAATTGTTGAGAATCCTTCTTGTCTAGCCATTTTACTGACTTGGGGCGTCCTTCCAGTTGTTAGATTGATTCTAAAGGAACCTATCTTTTATACCAATTGATATTTATGTTTGGAAATTACTGGGTGGGGGAGGGGGGTGTTTGGGAGTGAAATAATATTTTAAACTTCAATTTTTTCTCAACTTAAATTTCTTCTTATGCACCTCATGATATATATATGATCAATTATTAATAGTTTATTTCTGTAGTTACCAGAGAGAAATATTTGTAGATATACTAATTCAGAATTCAAGAGAATTACACAATATTCATGAAACGACACTTGAAGACACTAGATATAAATGGAAACCCATAAGGGAGAAAACCAAAAACTTTTGGCTGAAAGTGATGTGAAGGAAACCTCTTACTTCCTAATTACATCAGATTTTTGTAGGTTCCAACCTACAAGAGGCTTCTACCCCAAGGAAACTCCAACTCCCACAAATTTATTTCCAGGGTACCACCCACAAGAAGCTCCTACCTCAATAGGCTAAAATATTGTACCACCCACAAGAACCTTAGCAAGCCCATACTTAAATTCAAAAAGAGTCAAGGGATCTCTACTTGAATGGTTCATGAGGCACAATACTTGCTAAGGTTTTG
>APFE031291129.1:92745-118383 GCA_000404065.3 Pinus taeda
TTGATTGTGGGAAAACTCCACAGTTAAGCGCGCTTGAACCAGAGGAGTTCTGGGATGGGTGACCTCCTGGGAAGTCCTGGTTACCGGGTGCAAGCCCCGGAAGTGATGATTGATGCTATGTGATTCGTTCTCCACACTTCACTAGTTTCAATCCCACTTCTTCACCCCTGTGAGCATCACCCGATGCAATGAGTGCTAAGTGAACTATTCAAAAATCATGAGAAATTAGTCAGTTACGACTACCTCTCATGGAAATGGTCATACGTGAATGACTTACCTAACGAAGTTGAATCCCAAAATGATATCTAATATAATGCACTGCGTAAACCCCCATACTTCAATTCAAAAAGAGTCAAGGGATCTCTACTTGAATGGTTCATGAGGCACAATACTTGCTAAGGTTTTGCAAATGGGGTAGCAAGCTAAGTGGGCTTGATTGTGGGGAAAAACTCCACAGTTAAGCGCGCTTGAGCCAGAGGAGTTCTGGGATGGGTGACCTCCTGGGAAGTCCTGGTTACCGGGTACAAGCCCCGGAAGTGATGATTGATGCTATGTGATTCGTTCTCCACATTTCACTAGTTTCAATCCCACTTCTTCACCCCTGTGAGCATCACCCGATGCAATGAGTGCTAAGTGAACTATTCAAAAATCATGAGAAATTAGTCAGTTACGACTACCTCTCATGGAAATGGTCATACGTGAATGACTTACCTAACGCAGTTGAATCCAAAAATGATATCTAGGCTAAAATATGTTCTTTATCAAGCTACAACTTCAAAGGAGACTGCAATATCCCAATCATAGTACAAAGTAAAGTGTTTTGGTTACCTAATATAAACTTTGTTGTCAAATTTGTTGCACACATTCTATGCTTCTCTTCTACAATTTTGTTCCTCTTTCGTGGCTACTCATGAACCCTCTCATACAAACTTTTTAACTCCAAAAAATCATTTTTCCATTCAACACTAGATATTTTATTAGCATGGCTTGATGGTTATTTGTATTCTCTATGGGAATATGAAATGAGGCATTGCCTCTTGGTCTTCTAAAACTATTCACAACCTGTCTCTTTTCAGATCCGAAAAACAAAATTTGTAATATAAAATAGAGCTGAAATAAAATAGCTCAACAATAATGATTACAAGAGGAAATCAGATTTGTATTGGCTACATTTTCCAACCTTGTACCATACAATTTTATTGTTTAATTAAAGCATATGTTTTCCATCACGTGACTCAATGTATCATGTATCATGTTTCATCAATGACAACCAATCAATAATGTTCAACCTTCACACTAATTATCATAACATTTGCACTTCACATCACTTTAAGCCTTTGCTCCAATCAACCTTGTAATAATGGCATTCAACGAAAACTAATGTTAACACAATCAACATCAATCAATCAGTCATGACCATTTGACATCAATGTCAACATTACCATCAAATTATTAATTAACCTAACCCTCATGATTCATTATGAAGATGGGATTACACAAAATTCATCTCTCTTCAAATCTTAAGAAAATTATCTTTTGATATCACCATCATATTGAACTCATTGAAATGCTTCCAACAATATAATATTTAGCTCAATCTAACTCTCAAATCAAAAGTTATACCCATTTAAAGGATGATAAACCAAATTGTTCCACATCAACAAAGAAACACCACGGGGCACCCATATGTGACCCACATGGTCTTGCCATGTCATCCTTAGTAGACCCACACTTCTCACTTCCCCTACACGACATTCACGTATATGTGTATTTAGCCTATCAACACTTTCCACATGTACCTAAGGTCGTGGGCTCTACTAGGCCAACTCCATCACATTATAAACCATTCACCACAAGGACAATCCACACAGACCTATCATCATAGAAAAGGGGTCCCTAGACCCCTTTTTGAAATTGAACTCCTCACATGCTTGACATCATGCAGTCGAGGGTTATGGCTAATCCCAAACACACGCCTTAATTAAACTCATCCATAAAATCATAGGTATAAGGACCCAGTGGGTTCTCCCTATGCACACATCATCCTTATGAGGTCTCACATGCATATATGTCATCCTAATGAAGTCCCACCCACACATATATCATCCCGTTAAGGTCCCACTAACTTCACTCCATTTCAATTCACTTCCATAGCCTAGGAACATGCACATGTCATCTCAATCTTGGATCCATTCAATTTAATTCTGAATCCAAATTAACTTAAAATGCTTGAGACCAAAGCCCCACAGAATAGATCAACTGCAATTACCAGCAATGGTTACAAAAGGCTCGACGAGCTAAAAGTTAGATCTTTGGCTTAAGGCACAAGGGCCCAAGGTCTAAGGGCCAATCATGGTGAACGATCAATGTCAAAATGAGAAAGTGCTTCTTAAATCCCAAAGACAATGGATTCAGGGATAAGAAAGAGGGAAATATCCCCAACACCAATTCACACAACATTCATGACTTGGTAGAGAAATGCACCAGTTATTCAAACCATATTGGTCTACTATTAAACTCACTAAGAGAATCCTCATCAACAATTGACTAAGATCACACATAATTTGTAACTTATCCATAATAAAATGTTGAGGCACATAACCCAAATTCACATCACACAAAATTCATGTCACACTGAGCATAGCCACAAAGATTCATATCTCAATCACAAACAAAATCAGTGAATAGTATCAATTAGATATGCATGTATATTCATGTAGTTTACTCTATATCTTATAGTAGTGACATCAACACAAAGTCCTACAAAACCAACATAACCATCAGATCATATAAGAAATAATTCATCATCATAATGTACATAAACATCAACATTACTTCGTTATGAGTGTAAATACACACACTTTCATATTACATCTTAGACATCATTAGTCATCCATGGCACAAGTATATACCAGAGTAACCCACTTATCTGATTAACTTGAATGGTTGGCATCTGAGGGAGGGACTTCAACTCTCTTCACAACTATAGGCCAGCTAAACTACAATATTTCTTGTAGTTGACCACCCCTGAGTCGAATTCAAAGTCTCAGGAGTTAATTGTTCAAGGGAATTTCACATCGATAACAACTCAACCAAACTGAGAGGGATTGCATTATCTAGGTGGTTTATGAACTGCCTCATGTAATAAGCACCTTAATGATTGATACCATTATGTAAAGGATTACGGGGGTTCAATCAAGGCTCAATGAAGTTCCACTTAGTCCATGAGTATTATCTCACTCTAAGGATGGTTTATCAGCTGGATTTTCAAGGCAAGCACTACAAGGGTCTAGATTCCAATACCCAAGTTTTTTATCAGGTCGTTCAACAAGATCTAAGTCGTTTACCAGCCCCAAGGCAAGCACTTATAGGTTTATCAGCTGAGACAACTAGCACTAGTGAGTCACTTTCTCCATTGAGTCCTCACTGTCCCATCATAAACCTTTAAAAAATACTAGCCACGCCAAACTTTATAGGTAATAGTGTCCCATCCTCTCTTCTCTTTTATTGTTTCTAAGTGATCCTTCAATTTTTCCTTCTCCTCTTGTCCTGCATAATTGGTGTTCTCCAATCCTCTCACCCACATCTCTTTGTTACTGACTCCCTTGTCCCTTCTCTTATGTGTTGACTTTCCCTGCATGTCCCACAAGAATAGGGGCAATATGGGGCTCTTCCTTCTCTTCAAAGTTCCCATACACAACTTCAATGACCATTAATTCTTCAGGGAGATAGGTGGGGAAAACTAAATTAAGTGGCTTCAGTTTTAAGCTTAAACACAACTCAAGAAATGCCTTTTGCTCAAACCTTTAAATCTATGTCCACTCCTCCAAATTAGCCATACTTTCATTTTCACATTCATTTCACATATACATAGTAACATTTACATGGGGGGCATCAAAAAAGTGTTGTTACAAGACCCACCCCATTAAAGGAACATTGTCCTTGGTGTTCCATGCATTTAACACAATTACATTAGTGAGCTTTATATATACAACTATGTACATTCATTTACAAAATAAACAAAAATGGGTAAGATACCCTCATCTGATCAGCCATTTTCGAGGTGGTTTTATATAGTCCAAAGTGCTTCCATTGCACCTTGACCTACTATATTACTCAATTTTAGAGCGTAATTTGCCTCCAATGCAGAAATATTGTGGTTCTAGTTGGAATTCTCCCTTGAATTCCACTTGTGTCACGAACCAATCAAAATTACAATTAGCAACATGTACATATTCTTTAAGAAAGAATTATGGAAAACATCATGTTATTTCATGATGCGTGGCAAGGCTAATTTATATGCCATCGACCCCACTCTTTCCAAAATCTAAAATGGCCGACAAAATATTGGTGCCAACTTGGTACAAGATCCTATTTTTAGTGAACTCTTTCTTGGTCTGATGAGGAGATACACATGCTCTCCCACTTGGAATTCCTTTTGCATCATTTTCTTATCCACATAAATCTTTTTCCTATCTTGAGCTATTTTTAATTTATACCTAATACTAATTACTCCCTACTACATTTCCTTAAGCATATCAGGTCCAAGAACCACCATATTCACTAGATCATTCCAGTTAATAGGTGTGCTACATTTTCCGCCATATAGAGCTTCAAAAGGAATCATCTTTAGTGACTATTGATACCCACTGTTGTAGGAAAATTAAAATAAGGGTAGGAACTCTTCCTGCGTCTTTGGCTAATACATGACATACATTCTTAACATGTCCTATAGGACCCTATTTACTCTTTAAGTTTTCCATCTATCTGAGGATGGTATGATGTGCTAAATTCTAAATTTATTCCAAGATTAGCAAACGGTGATTTGCAAAACTTTGAGGTGAACTTGGCATATTGATCTGAAATAATCTTCTCGGGTATACCGTGCAATCTAAATATATCCTTCATTAAAATATGATATATGTCAATTTCCTTGTGGGTGGATTTGGTAGCTATAAAATGCGTTGTCTTGCTCAACTTGTCCTCCACCACCATTATAACATCATGTTGTCTAAATGTCCTTGGAAGTCTTGTGATGAAATCTATGGAGATGGATTTCCACTTCCACTCAGGAATGGAGATTGGTTGCAACAATCTCATTGGGTGTCTACACTCTGCTTCCACTTGTTGAAATTATAGGCACCTAAAAATACAATCAACATCTTCCCTTTTCATTCCTAGCCAATAATACATTTTATTCTTGTTTTTTATCATTTTTTGATAACCATGATGACCTGAATAAGGCCTTTTGTGAAATTCATTCAAATAATCTTCTTCAAGTCACCCATGCAAGGCACATACCATCTATCCTCAAATTTAAACGTACCATCATTAGTGAGTGATTAATTTTACTCAATGATCCTTTCGGCTCTTGCTGCAAGCATTCCTTCACATGTTGATAATGATCATCCTGAAGGAAGGCATCTTTGATCCTCTTTTTGATATCAATTTCACAAGTGCTCATGGTTGCTACATGACCTTTTTATAACCTTCTACGAAGTGCATATGCTACCACTACAACAAATCCTTGTGATTAGATCCCCTTTTTTGATTCCAAGAATTGTTTTAGTGTATTTTTATCCATTTTTTTTAAAAGTCGATGTTATTTATCAGGATGGTGTTAGGTTCCTATACTAATAGGAATCATAATTTTGAATGGCTAAGGTTAAGCCTTGTAATATGTACATACCTTTTCTTTCTGCAAATGTTTTCCATATTGAAAATCAAAAAATGAAAAGAGGGTATGTCCTAAAAGAAAAATCAAAGGACAAAAAGAATAAGAAAAGGTCCAAAAAAGTGAAAAATATGAACCCCAAAAACAAAAGACCACGAAAGTATGCAAGTCAAAATGCCACTACTATTTTCTTTTATGCATAATAATGATTGTGTGCAGTTTGTTATTCATGCCACAATCCATGGTAATAAAACTATTTAATCTTGATTATGCCATGCTTTAAGTTTCATGTTGATAGTTAGAGAATAAAATCTGACCAAACTGTTTAATATTGCCAGATCATTAGATAGGTAGAGTAAATAAAAGGACCTCATCAGTTTAATCTGATCCCTTGGATGATATAAGGTTAAAATTAGATAGTTTTCTCCTTTAAAAGAAAACAGATAAGGGTTTGCTAACCTAAATGCACCCAAATAAAATGAAGAAAAAATGGTAGGATGATTAGATGGGTAAGTAGAAGAAAGGTTGCAGAAGTATGATGATTGATTAGACAAAAGCACATTTATCATCTTCAAACATGTATTTCAAATGTGAATGGGCAATTAAGTATGCATAAGGTTTACAAAATCAATTAATTAACTTCCCCCATTCATTTCACCCCTTTACTTTACTAATTTCCCATAAATAAATTCTAAGTACTTAAATCCTTTTAGTCAAATAGGCCCAGAGCATTTCTATGACTTCTAGAGGGACTGGACCCTCAGCTTAATGACTTAAGGACAACAAGTACTAGATTCCCCCTCATGAAAAATTCATCTCCCTTCATTCCGCCTCATTTCCCTAATAAAACCCTTTTTCCTGAGGTCAAAACACTATTTGCCTAGGGAAAGTAATCACCCCCATGTAAAACCCCTTTTTCCCAAAAACCCACAAAAACACTTTAGCCTAAGTTATAATGGATATATGCGAAAAGCAAACAAACCACAGAAAATACATTATGCTTAGCGCAATTCATTTCCGGCGTTTTCATATTAACTTCTAACTTTTATATATTAATTCCCATTAATACCCTTTCCCGTATGTATATATTAAATCCCTTACATTAATATCCCTAGACCTAGTTTTAACTATAAAACTACGAATTTCACCCAAACCCCGACAAAGCTCATTAACTTATCGATTCGCGATTACGTTAAGTAAAAGTCTGCAAATCATCCCTACCACCTAATTTCATCATTAACCCATGCTTAATCACCATATCACCATGATTAACCCATCCCCTCCCCTTTACCCTCCACACTCATTCGCAGCGCCACATCCAACGCTCATAAGCCATTTCAGGTGGGGTCATCCGCCGAACAATACCCACCCGAAAAAGTGGTTTTCCACCCGACCCATGATGCTACGTGTCATTCAATAAGCCCACAAAAGTGGTGTGAAATAAACCACTTACCACCCTCTCTCTAAATGACAAACCCGTCTACTGTTCACTTTGCGCCAAAATTCAAAAAAATCAAACCTTTACCCGTTTAAACACAAAAACCCCAGTTTTGCTCGTTTTTGCTTGTTTGTGCAGTAAAACCTTGTGTAACCCTTCTGCACCACCTGAAGCCTCTGCTAACCAATTCAAGCATGGTTTATCGCCCGAAAGAACTTTGGACTCACTCCATAGACCTATAAAGCTCGATAAAGCCATTAATGACCCTCCCTGTCAACCTAATGTTTTCCTAAATTTTTTTTTTATTTTATAGGCGATAAAAAGACCGCAGCCTTGGATAAACAGTCTTAATACTAGTTACAAGACATGTTTACTCCGAGATTTCTATCAAATCTATTCAAACAAAGATGGAAAATAAAACATATAATTAAAATACAAGTAGAGGAAACATGAAATTAAATGATTTACTGTTGAAATAGACAGTAAAAACCTAAAATATATAGTGAAGGTAAAAGGACACAATCAAGAATAGTCAAAGTGTATCAAGGTTAAAGAGTATTAGATTGAAGACCAAGTCAAGTAAAGCAGCTAGCATGAAGACAAACAACAAAGAAGATAGTTACAAAGCATATAGATTCATGTCAAAGTGAAGATAGATGAAAAAATAGAGCGGTAAAAGTAAACATGGAGGCAGTAAGGGTTAAAAAAAGATGAAAACACTTTCACCAGAAACAATGAAGTTTATCCAAAGTAAAAGTGAAAAACAGTTAAAATAAATTTAAGGTTAAAAGATGAAATCAGAGCATAAATGGTACATTATTTAGAAATTTCCTGTTTAAGTCATAGTTTTTCAAAAACTAGTTTGGCCAATCCAAGATGAACTTTGAGAAACTGGAGGAGTTTTGTGTTCCTAAAAGGATAATATACAAAAACCTATATCACCTTTTACACAGGTATTACCAAAAGTGAGATAAGTGCATGTCTTCACAACCTATTTTTCGGACTGTGCGAAGTTCTATTTTTATCATCCTTTTGCAAAGAATATTGTGAACAACTGGCGCTGAATTTCGGGAAACTAAAACAGGTTTATCTGAAAAACATACTTATCTACAATAAACTCTTTCACTTTTTACATATCTATCTCGGATTGAGATATAAAAAGGTATCAATGGATCCTAATTTTGCAGAATTGTTGGGGCATAATGCACAAAGAAAGGACACAGTTAGTGACTTGGATGCCTCATCATCAAATTAAGAGTTGCTATAAAATTCAAATTTCTCTTCTTTTATCACCATAAATCCATAAATATAGTTCCAAATAGATTCATTAGTTTTGAGTGTCCTTTATTTAAGTTCTATTAATGTAAAACAATTTGAGATATTTATAAAACCAATCTTGATATTTTTCCAAGATATTTTAGTTCAGAATTTCTATAAATACTTCTTCATTTGAAGTATTTTGGGTGGATTCCAAGAAATTTCTATAGACTTTTTCTCTCAAATCAAAATTCTATTGAATCAATGAGTAGATTGGCTTGCTGGATCAAGGAATAAAGATCAGATGTTTCACAGGATTCTTATGTAAAGTGAAATACAAATAAGTATTCTCCCATGTTCAATGTTGTTTTTCCTTATGTTTTTTCCATAATCTTTTGTGTAAATTTCTAAAATCTAAATGTATAGCAATAAATGATATTTTAGAAATTGCTTAAATGCACTCTGCCTTATATTATGCATTATTGTATGTTTTCTTCACAAATCTAAGTTAAGGAATTCTTGACTGCTCCTTATTTTAGATAACCCCTAGGCATCTAAAGCAAAGGATTCTTAATTGACCTTTGTTCATGATCATCCTATGTTCTTCATTCTGATCTTAGTCCAAGGATTTTTAAGTTCCCTTTCACCTTTGTTAGAATTATTTCACCCATTAGGCCTAAATATTTGCATTTTGCTTTGTTAGCCTACCCTGTGAACATTCCCTTTAATGATTTGGTCCAGTTATGCTATCCATTTGTTAACTCCATAGCCCAATGGCTTGAACACCTATCTCTATCCATCTGCTCTAAAAATTCCACCACCCAAAATTCAATTCCAAACCAAAACCCCAACGAACATTAAGAACTAGCCTAAAATCCCATAAAAACAAAGCTAAATTACATAGAGAGAGCCCTCTTCAGACTTAGGTTGGCTAGAGCCTAAGCCTAAGAGATTGGTTTGTGATTACCTTAGTTACTTCCTTCTTCTAATAACTTCTAAGGAAAATTCTGAGTGATAACAGATGGCACAATTTTTGATGTTACTTTTGTCAACTAAAGCATTTAGGCACTAACTCAGGAAATACTGGTACTGTAAATTTCAATGTCAATAGCACTGGAAATAATGCCTGAAATTATCGCTAGAAGTAACGTCGTAAATTTCAATGAAATTAGCACCATCAATTTCCCAAAAAGTGTGATAGTGTCGAGCTTAGATCTTTTTTTTGCACCCACATTGCCTCCTTGGTTAGCTCCCTTCTTAGTCCTTAAATTATGGTTGGATGTGCCTAAATAGTTAATTAATTGATGTGTTAGGGGTTAAGTGGATAAGGGATCTAAGGATTATGGGATTTATGAATTTATGGTATAGGGATTAAGGGTCAAGGGATATGGGGTTAGGGTTTAAGAGATTAAGGGTCAAGAGATAAGGGATTTGGTGCTTACAAGTTAGGTAGTTTAATGATTAATGGCTAGGTTGTTTCAAGTTTGGATGTTCTATCAAAGCTTGTTGTTACAGGTTTAGATTTCAGTTCGTTTATTGATATGGATTAATTAAGGTTATCGAAGTTGTTGCTATTACACAGATAGTTGCTTAAGCACGTGTTCATTTCCTAATCAATCCGGATCTAAGAAATCCAATTATTTGTCCAATTAATACATACCTCACCCTGCCATAATACTACATGATTAGACCATTCTAATACCATTACATTTTATAATTAAACCAATGTAACCGTCGCCGCTTAAGCTAGAGGGAGATGTTTGGTCACAAAATTTTCATGTTTTTCCTACTTATTTTCCTATTTATTTTATCCATTTTTTACCAACATGACCATATCTTGTTACTGTAACAACCCTTATTCACCTACGTATGTCCTTTTTCACTTGTCACTTTCTTAGTCCAATTCTACTTATAATTTGACATAAGAACTACTTTGTTAGGTTGATTTTTATCATAAAACAAATGTATAGGTTGTTTCAGGTTTAGATGTTTTGTCAAAATATTGTAGGAGTTGTTGTTGTTACACAGGGAGTTTCTTAGGCACGTGTTTCCTTTCCTAATAAGGCCGGATCTAAGAGAACGTCAAAGTCAAAAGAAATTTCTCATCACTTCAAGATATTTGTTGAGCATCCAAATCATTTGGTTGAGATATTTTGTAACTCTATTTGTAATTAGAGAAAATTGTTATAGTTTTACCCCTTCCCATTGAAATCATTGTGAAACTGTTAAGATATCATTTTATTTTAAGATCACATGAGAATCGAAATATTATCATAATGATCTTCTCATTGTAATTAAGATCTCTGAAAGAGAAGATTATTTTCCCGCGAGGGCTAGAGTGAAGAATTGAAGAATATGATTGGAAAGGGGAAACAACAGAGCTCTGCAATCTTGACACTTTTATTAATTTAAACCTATACTTTGTGGTTCAATAATTTCTTCTAAGTAGTTTGTTTTCTTTTTAGTACACCAACCCCTATTGAGGAGGAAGGGTCCTCCTTCTTAGCAGGGATCACTACTTAGTTAGAGTGGAATACATAATTGTATAAATATTTCTCAGTTATTTGATTTTTGTTACTATTGTTGTTACAATTAATTTTGTGTGAAATTCAATTAATTGCAGTAAGTTTTGGATGGTGTGAAAGATTAAGTCCTAGACCGGTCCCTTAGTTTAGTGTGGCAGTGAATTATTTTCTTTGTTGTTACAGTTTGGATCGCACTTGCTTTTATGTGTGTAGATTGAACGAGTCATGGTTTTCAATAGTGTTATGACAGTGGTTTAACGACAGATTGGATAAATATTTATCAGTTATTGGATTGTTGTTATTGTTATTCTTACATCTAATTATGTGTGTGATCCAAATGGAAAGTGGAATCCACCCATGGTATTGTAAGTGGCATCCATCCCTGGAATTTATCCATGGTATTATAAGTGGCATCTACGAATGGTATTCATCCTTCCATGGTATTTATCCACCCATGGTATTTACCCCCCATAGAATTTAAATGTGGCACTGTAACCAAAAAATGACTATAAGTAACAAGTCACATTTTGTAAAAAGACAGATTCTCCACCACAATGTAGCTCTTACAGTTATTCTATGTTTTAATAAAAAAAGATTCTTCGCAGTTTTGTTTACTGTGTGTTCTCATATTTTTTTACCATTTAATTTTTCAGATCTTGGGGGCCTCCCCCCAAGATCTGAATCACTGGTATTAGATTCATGTTACGACACCATGGGAATGTGGGTTTGAAGCATATTTCAGTTTCAAATTTTTGCAACAATATTTAACAACCTTCATGCAAGTGCTACAACATCCATAGATAATTTTAGAAGGTTCAAAATATCTCATTTGAAATTATTTTGTGTTAGATCAAATGGGTTTTTTTTACGGAATTTCATTTTGTTTCTCAGTTTGAGAGATATGAGAAATTGAAGTTACACATGTTTGGAGTGTGTGCAACCACGCGTACCATGATTTTTCAGAATCATTTTCTCACTCCACATGTTATCAAAGTTCAAGTTTCTTATATCAATATAAATATCTCTTCAATACCTCAAATGGGTCTTTGACAAAATTTGATTTCATCACCGATAACAGAAGTTATCAGTGAAGTTGCATCGAGAGGCCTATAATGTGAAAGAAGCCTTTACAACATCTCATTGGATAGGAGAATCTACCAGACAAGCCACCATGATTTTACCAAGTAGACTGAAAAGCATCAAAATTATGGGTCACCCACAAACCCAAGGTTTTGGGTCAACCACACAAAACCCTTGTCATCAAAGTCCATTTTATAAGTTGCACAGTATTAGTGTTACAACTAGTCACAATCATTATAGGTATCTTTCTCCCCAATCCTCATTTCTCATGGTGATGGGTCATCCACAAACCCATGCTTCATCGAAGTCCATTTTCTAGGCTGCATGCTATTAGTATCACAATTGATCACAAGAATTACGAGGTATCTATATCTTCGAATCTTCATTCATCATGGTTATGGCTTAACCACACAAAACCCTTCTCTTTAGTGGCTCTTCATATTAAAAAAACACTTCTCCAAAGGTAACTTCACACAATGGGGACCATTACTTCTTAAGGAAGGAGGAATGATCCAAATCGAAAATGGCATCCACCCATTGTACTCATCCACCCATGGTATTCATCCACCCATGGTATTGTAAGGGGCATCAATGCATGGTATTTATCCATGCTATTGTAAGTGGCATCTACCCATGGTATTCATCCTCCTATGGTATTTATCCACCCATGGTATTGTAAGTGACATCCACCCATGGTATTGATTCACCCATGGTATTTACCCACCCATGGGAATTTACTTGTGGCATTGTAACCAAAAAAAGACTATAAGTAACAAGTCGCATTTTGTAAAAGGATAGATTGTCTACCACAATGTAGCTTTTACACTTATTCTCTGTTTTAATAAAAAAGTTTCTTTGTGGTTTTGTTTACTACATGTTCTCATAATTTTTTATCATTTCAAATTTTCAAATCTTGGGGGCCTCCCCCAAGATCTAGATCATTGTCTAATTTAATTAACTGCAATAAGATTTGGATGGTGTGACAAGGTCATTCTTGGATTGCACTTCCTTTTATGTGTGCATATTGAATGAGTGATGGTTTTCAGGAGTGATGTGAGAGTGGTTTAATGATAGATTGCATAAATATTTCTCAATTATATGATTGTGATTACTATTGCTACTACTATTAATTTTGTGTGTAATTTAATTAATTGTAATAAACTTTTGATGGTGTGACAACTTAAGTCCTGGACGATTCCCTCAGTTTTGTGTGGCAAAGAGTTATTTTCTTTGTTGTTATAGTCTAGATTTCACGTCCTCTTATGTGTGCAAATTGAATGAGTGATGGCTTTCAAGAGTGCTATGAGAGTGGTGGAATGACAGATTGCATAAATATTTCTCATTTATGTGATTATTGCAACTGTTGTTGTTATAGATAATTATGTGTGTAATTGAATTAATTGTCGTACAATCTAAATGGTGTGACAGCCTAGGCCCTCGACTGGTCCCTTAGTTTAGTGTGGCAGTGAATTATTTTCTTTGTTTTTACAGTTTGGATTATGCTTCATTTTATGTGGATTGAATGAGTAATGGTTTTCAGGAGCGTTGTGATAGTGGTTGAATGACAGAGTAGATTATTTTGCAGTATTTATTCACATTGAATTTGTGTGGAGTATGTAATAGATTTGATGATTGTTGAGAGTGTTTGTGAAATGACTTTGGGTTGAGATTATTTTATACTAGTCATCATCTGCCTTAACATAGAATTTGTGCGACAGTCTTGTAAAAATTAAAGCCTACCTGGATTGATAATTAAATGCAAGAGTGGGTCAACCAAAATTAAAATGCAAATAATCTAAAAATAATGAAGTTAACAAAGTTGCTTATTCAAATCATTGTGAGATATGGCATTTATATTTTATTGACTTTTATGTCTTCATGAACATATGTTGTTACAAAATGAATGGAAGAAGCATTCAAGTAATCCCATTTTTTCTGCCAACAATTCATACCACAACTTGAACATTACATTAATTGAAAAAAACATACAGTATTTACAACCATGAGGTTCATCTCTACCATAGAATGAGGAAACTAGAGAGAAAAATTAACAAATGTGAATTGGAACAAAACTAGGGTTACCTCAGTCGAAAACTTGGCACTTATAGGTCGAGCATGATGAGTGTTATCGTATTGATCACCACTAAGCCAAAATGAGACTGTTTTGCAAGCCATTGAACAAAAATAAGGAGAGAGAACCAACCTTGTGTTGATCAAGTGGTCGATGGATAACTCGTGTCACTGTGAAGCCAAAATGATGTTGAACTGGGGCTACCACATGCATGAGAGTTGCCATCAGCTTGCACTGAACTGCTAGCCTCTAGAAGCACCTCCACAATGAAACACTCGTATGAGTTGGGTTGAGGGGGAGAAAAGGGGGAGCTTCAGTGATATTTAAGGGAGGATGGATCACAAAGGGAGGTAGAGGAGATTTGTGAGAGGGGTGATGGGACGAACTGGATGGAGGGGAGTGTGTAAGAGACATTGTAGGGGAAGGGATGTTGGGAGGATAGTCGATATTCAATCCTTTGGCCAAACTCTTTAGGGAGGAGGACGAGTGGATGAAGGATGTATAGAGCTTAGCAATTTGGTTGGTGGCCCTGGTTTTAGCTTCTTCATTTCCCTTCATATGCCTAGCAGGGAGGTTACAAAGGGCCCCAGAGGAAAGAACTTCGACCACAGCGAGTCTTCTCTTCTTCCACGGCCACCACCTCTCTGTGAATGTGATCATATATGTTGTGGTCAAACGAATTGGCTATGAGGTGTCATCCAAGGTTTTTGGGGGTTGTCCATGACCTCTACCCTAACCTGGGAAATGACCTCTCCCTCTATCACTGCTCATGAGTGTGATGCAAGGGAAGCGAGTTTATGGGATGAGGTCAGAGGTATCATTGAGGATCATAGGGGGCAAGAAACCAGAGGAAGAACGGAAAGGAGTCCAGGATGTTGCGAGATAAATATCCTTGCTTGATTGGGTGGTCTACACATTTCAAGGTGATGGGATGGATGGAGTAATTGAAGAGCACCAGTATTGCAGCAAGAATGTTGCAACTCCTGGGGCTACCAAATTCACTTTATCAACCTAGGGTTCGTACAAACTTGGAGATGAGAGTGTTGTATACACAAGCAGATGCGATGGGTCCAGGAGATGAGAGTGTTGCATACACAAGCAGATGTGATGGGTCCACTCTTTGTCACTGCTAAGCTGGCGATAGACCACTATGTTTTCTCAAACCAACCTTCTATTGATTCAAAAGAAGCTTGATTACCAATGAGGAAAGGGGAAATTTACACTAGCTAAAACCTTGTCTATTCATTCATCTAACTAATTGCTAAGAGGCTTTACTTCAAAAGAATGCTAATCTAGCATATGTGTAATTGTACTATCCTAGGCATGTAATCTGAAACAACCAAACATTCTACTGTTGTGCATGTAAATGAACACAATAACTTTCTCCCTTTTTGTCTTTTTATGTGAGAATGTGAATGCTAAATCCTCTTGGTGATGTGTCCGGCGGGTTAGAGATGGTGGTGGAAGGTCGGATGGCTTAGGAGGAAAGTAGGGGTCTTCTCCTATCTTCCTAGATGCTTTTTCCACAATTCAGCCTCAAAAAAGGCCACTATAGGTCGTCCTACAAGATGTCCTATTGCTTCCTACCGAATGTCCTAATGCTCCTATAGAATCCCCTGTATTCCTACAGGATATGGCCGAGAGCAATAGGAGTGATTTGGAATGTGTTGTAGGGCTTAGGGAAGGTGAATGGTGGGAGAAATAAGGAAAGGGAGTGGCTATGACTCCTTCATAGCCCAAAAAAAAGTTTGCAAGATGGCTGGATTTGCTCAACAACCCTGAAAAGTTGTTCTTATGGAATGATGAATTGGGTGAGGGACTTAGTGGCTTTTGATGATCATGTATGGATGAGGTTAGGTTGGGGTTTTTGGTCATGAGATCTCCATGCATTTTTGTAACTCCTGCACTGCATCAATCACTGACATTTATTCATGAATCATGTCAAACAAGAAATATTTTCAATCAACTAAGAAAACATAATTCCATTATCTAGTTGCCTATTTCATGCATGGAAAAAACTTTCAGAATAATGTGAAACACTATGAGATCTAGTGCAACGTTGAAGATATCAGAAATGACAATTAAATCATATTCTTGAAAACTAAAAAGATGTTGGCCTAGGTAGCAGAAAATCCTAAATTCCATGAGAAATTAGAATTTTGTCTTTTTGGGCTACATAGGAGTTCTTTCCTCAAACCATGGTCCTTGAAGGGAGGAGCGAGGCCAAATACACCTGCTAACAAATGATTGGTATTTCTTTATATTTCTAATCTACTTGCTAAAGTAAGGCACAAATGGAAGCAAACTAATCCAAATTCACAAGTACTTGCAATGAAATAATGCTAAAACCAATTCAACCATTAATCTATGAAATCAACTAAACATACAAATACAATAAGAGGAGCCTTTGCTTCTAGGGTTGGGCCCTAACCCAAGAGCTTTAGCCCTCTAAGTCAACTCACTGCTAGATCAAGGAAATACTCATTCTCATTATCATATCAGAAAATCACATAACAATGTCTTCCACAAGTCTTGAACTCGAAAATGCTTAGTTCTCTTACATAAAAAATCTGAATCCTAATGAGGCTCTAGGCCTCTTTATTTATACAACTAAAGTCTCCAACAAATTCCTTAAAGATAGGGAGGCTTGGCTCCCAAACTCAAGATGAATTGGCTCTTTAACTATCACTGGCTTGGCTGCCTTTTGATCTTCATGGCTCGACTGCTTGCAACTCTGAGCTAGTGTGATTTGCTGGAGGAATATTCAAATGAGTGAGGATTAAATGAGGAGGATCTATATCCTACCTTCTCTCCTCCTTGTCTCATTCAAGTTTCTGCCCTTAATTAGCCAAAATCGCCATGTTTTTCTCTCAAAAACCTGCAAAAAATGCACATTAGTCCACTAGACATAACATCTTACTTTTACTCATATCATTAAGAAAAATATGATTAAAATATGGAAGGAGTTATGAGAAGAGTTTATTTAAATAAGCTTGGAGGTGTATCAAGGTCCATATAGTTACCTAATGATGAGGCCCATCATCACCCCCTACTGAAAGTGTTACTCATCCTCTGAGCAACTCAATATATATCCATGTCCTTCATTGCTCTAGTGGCCTCCCTGACATCCCATGCTTCTGTTGTAGTTTCCTCTTCCTGTGAATAGAATCCTGCATTCCCCTCTATTTCTTCCCATTTATTTCTTTCTTCCTCTTCCTTCCTTCCTTCCAACATTCCTAAGAGTAGAGGTGGACTGATTCTCAAACCAATCCAATAGACTTTCAGTCTTTGTAGAGCTTGCTTGTACATGGGTGTTTTGTTTAGTGCCTCTAATTCTCTGAGGAGAATGGTATTCTATGAGGAGAATGGTATTCTTTGATTTTCAGGTTTTAAGGCAAGGTGTTCCTAACAACCTAAACATGTCTTCAAAGTGTGTGACTTCTTTCTCTTGGGTAGCAACGTACCTAGGTGCAAGCTTAGGATCATTTGCAATTAGGTTATGGGTGTTGATGACAGCCATTGGGTTAGATTGCTAACCTCTTATCATGAGGGGTTATGTCTCTTCTATTGCCATTACCTTCTTCATCTCTGTAGCTCTTGCCTCCTCATGATTCATCCATGATGCTAAGGCCATCAATTGCAAGTCCCCTAGTTTTGAATTTGGGTCCCACACGTTCAAATTTGTGTAGGTAAAACTCAGACATTTTACTTCTATCCTCCAAGGTGATTTGATCACAAAGATCAATGAATTGTCTATAGTCTTGGAAGGGCATAGTGCCTCTCTATGCTATAGTCTTAATTTGGAACTATAGCCATTGATCCTTAAGATACAAGCCATAAGACTTTGATGGCATGCTGCATGGGATTGCCTCTAAGGATAACTAGCCATAACTGCCAACTGGCTTTCCCTTTCTTGTAATTGACCCCTCAACCATGCATTCTATGCTTCCACTTGATCTTTCATCATTGCCTCTCTATCCCTTATGATGCTTAGTTCTCTGCCCATCTCCCTTACTTTCTCCTCCATGTGGCCAACATCCTCCACTCCTTTGGATTTGGCAATTTGCATCCACTTGTGTGTTCTTTCCCTTTCTTTATCAAGCTCAAAGAATAAGGGGATGGAAAATTTTTGTGGGATGACCCTACCCCCTTCAATGAACCTGTAGTAAGATTTGAGGTTGGGTTGAGGACTATGCTCTCTCAGTTTGGGTCTTCCTTCTTTTTTTCTTGCTAAGTGATACCTTCTTGGTCCATTTTCTAAGTTTCATGTAGGTTTAGAAAAGTTTTTTGTAGGATGGCCTCTGATTCCTGTAGGTTCTTTTGTGTCTCCTATAGGATACCTTTTCCCTTTGATGAGGCAAACCCGGTGACATGCCTCCTAACATAAGTGATGGGAGATTTGGGAGAGGCTTGTCCTAATGATCCTTCTCTCTTATTTTTCTCAAGAGGAGCTACCTTTTCTTGTTTCTTTGGTGAGTCTTCAATGACAATAGGAATTTTGGTGGGTGTTTAAGGTCTTCCTTCACTGATTCTTATTATTTGTCTTCCCTTTTTGCTTGATAGGTGTACTTAAGGACGTAAGAGCAATTGTTGCCTCTTTCTCAATGGGTTATGGAGATACCCTTGGTGATTCTTCCCCTTATTTGCCTTGAACTGTAGACCTATGTTCTTCCTTTCCTTTTGTTTCCTCTTTTCCATTCTCCTTCTCATCCTTGTCTTTCTCTTCCTCTTCTTCCTCTTGTTCCTCTAGTTCCTCACTCTGTTTATCTGTTTCTTCTTTTTCTTCTTCTTCTATCTCTTCTTCATTTTCCTCCTCTTTTTCCTCCTCTTTTTCTTCTTCATCCCTTTCACTAGCAGTGGGGCTTTTTTCATATTCAAGAGCTTCTATTTTCCCCTTTGCCTACATATCTCTGAAAGTTTTCTATGTAATAGGGAGTCTTAGGCTTTGGAGAGAATATTCAAGGATAAGTTTGATTAACCCATGATGGGCTAGCTATTGATGTTTCCCTTCCTGTACTTTGATGCTCATATCTATAGCTGAATGAAGAAGAAAGTAGGGTATGCTTAGTCTATTTTGAGGAGGTGTGTCTGCTCCAAATCTCAGCTCTTGGAGAAGCCTGAAATGGCATCCATACACCACACTGTATCTCCCTTCGCATGATATATATTTAATGAGGTGGTATCTAATTTCATTCCAAGGGTATGGAAGGCTTTCTCTTTTGACCCCATTTTTGTCCTCCATTGCGTTCTCCCCTTCCAAAAAGAATTTCTTCTATGCAAGGGTGTTGTTACCTTTATCTTCCTTGATACAAGGAAACCATAAAGGAAGTGTGGTGATTCTACCTATGACTTCAAGGGTGATTTCTACTGAGAGGCCTTTCACCATAGTAGTGGCATGGTTCCTAGTTAGTGGTATAAGTGAGAGAGAAAATTATGTGACCACCTCATCATCGTATCCCCTCATTTTTTCAAAGAAACTCATCCAATTGTGCCTTGTGAAGATTTCTACTACAAGAGGGTGATGATGAATTTTCACTATGTTTGTGGGTACCCTCTTATTAAAACCCCCTCTCATTTTTCCTCTGGTAATTGTGGAGGCTTGTATGAGTATAATTCCAAATTCTAGTGTGTGAGAGATTTTAAATGACAACTTTGTAATATAATTCCCTTAGACTACAATGTCCTTAAAAAATGGAGGGATTTTCTATACTTTTTAGCTGGAAAATGTGGGAAGGTGTAGCTCCTACCTCCTGGTTACTATTTGATGAAACCAACTTTTGATCTTTCCTCTCTAAATGCCCACTGATAATCTTATAGATGCTTTCTTTGTATCCTTTAGGTACTCCTGTAGGATCCTGTAAATTTTCTTGTAGGTGCTCCTGCACTAAAAAATGCTCTGTCTTTTTCCTATAGACACTACTTCAAGATCTGAGAGCAACCTTGCTTTGATGAATCCTCGAGATTGTGAATGCCTCCTTTGCATGGAAATCAATGTTTTATTTCTTCATTTGGGCAATTGTGTGGGATGGTGTGCTAGCTACTGAAGTAAGAGCAACCACTTTTGGACCATTAGTCCCACTACCACTCCACCATTCCTCCTTGCCTCGTAATCATCTCCCACTTCGATCCTTCATAACTTAACCATTTTTGGTCTCATCTCCTTTTTCTTCTGATTTGACAGTTGCCATGTGTGGAGTGATCTAACTATATTCTTCTCGTCGATTAGTTGAAGGTGGCCAAGTTAACTGGCCACCTTTGCTTATAAAACCAACTCTTAGACAATCCTACACTTTTTATCATATTATGCTAACAAGAGGGATTTAAGAAAGATGATATACTTGTGGGTAAGATGCCTTGATGATGCTACTTGTTGGAGAATGATGTATGTGTGTTGTGTATTTGATACATAATTTTTTATTATTGGCCTCCTTTGATGTTTGTTTCCTTTGTTGTGCAGGTACTGGAGGGTGATGTTGATAATCCTGTTGTTGTTGCTAAGCTCTAGAGGAGCTTCCTTGACATTGGGATCTCTATGTTGAAGATCATAGCAACCTGTGCAATTTCATTTTGTGGGATAGGCTGCTACAGGATTTCCTATAGGAAACCTACAAGATGGCCTATAGCTGCCTCTCCCCTAAACTTGTATTTTTTTCTTCAATTCTCAAGAATGAGGATTGTTTCCATGGGTAGAGAAGGGCTCTAGTTATTGGTAGGTGGGAGGTATAGCCTTTTTGGAACTGGCTTATTGGATGAATGCAGGGGTAATCTTGGTGGTGAGAGGCATGGTGATGAGGTGGTGAATTAAACATCTTAGTTTTCACACAGGTTGGTCATCCCCTTGCTCTGGGGTCACTTTTATTAGGGTTCCCAAGCCACTGTAATTCCTAGAGGATCCTCCTATAGGTTTTTAGGGAATCCTGTAGGTTTACAAGGAATCTTGTAGAAAACGCAGAGCCTGTGTAAATTGAGCTGGAGGAGTTCCTAAATGGAGGGATTGATGGGATGATGAAGAATATGGGATGGAGGAAACAAAATATGAATTCTATAGGTCCTTCTGCTCCTCTCTTATTGCTTTGATCCTCATCCTGCTAACCTGTAAACAACATTTTCAAATTTTTTCTTTTCCTCTCCTTTTTATATATTTTTTTGCTTTTGTTTTTTTTTTTAAAGAACTAGTCTACCTCCAAGAAGTTTTCATCATAACTTCTTGCTCTGGGTGCCTCAAAAGAGGTTTTCACCCAGAGATATTTTTATTTTATTTTACACCATTGGGCCGCCTCAAAAGGTTTTCAACCCAACAATGGGACTCAGTTGCCTCATGGAGGTTTTCGCCTAAGTCTCTTTATTTTTTCTTTTTTTCTTTTTTTTTTTTCAGGGACTTGATGGGGTAGAAGTTGAGACTTTCTCCACCACCATCACTGTCTTGTTGATGCCATTGATGAACTCTTGCCTTGGCAAGGGCTTCTTATAAACCTCCAATCTATGCCCATAGACAAGTAAAGGACTAGCCTCTACATTAATGGTTCTTACCTGCACTGAACCATTATCATGACATTTTTATATTACATAAGGCCCTAACCATCTAGTCCTGAACTTGCCTTTGAATCCTTGTATCTAGAATCATACAACAAATCCAAATCACCTTCTTGAAACTATTTATCCTTTATGTTCTTGTCATGCTCGATCTTCCTTTGAACTTGAGTCACCTCTGTGTGCAAGAGGGCCTACATTCTAAACTCATCTAACCCATTCAGCTGGATAAATCTCTAATGTCATGCCCTGGTGAGATCTAGATCTAATTGTTCTACCATTATTAAGGTGTTGTATTCAAATTCGATGGATAGCAGGGCCTTCTTTCCATAGACCAGCTCATAAGGAGTGAATCCAGTGGTGGTCTTCCAAGTGGTATTGTAGGCCCAAGTGGCCTCAACTAATCTATCTACCTAGTCCTTTCTGCTACTGCTAATCAGTTTGGTCAGAATGCCTTCCACCACTTTGTTGGTTACCTCCACTTTCCCATTAGCTTGTGGGTGGTAAGAAGTGGATGTCCTATGCTTGATCTTGTGTTGGCTTAACAAATTTTCAATCATGTGGGATGTAAACTGGCTGCCTTGATCAATGACCAGTTCTCTAGCGTACCCAAACTTAAAAAATACATTTTCCCTTAAGAACTCAACCACTTTCTCCTATGTTGCTGCTTTGATGGCCTTAGCTTCAACCCACTTGGTTAAATAGTCAGTGCACACAATCATGTACCTCTTTTGCCTAGATGGAGGGTCAATGGGTCCAACGAAATCCATGCCCCACTTGTCAAATGGCTCGAAAGTCACTTGAGTCTGTAGAGGAATTTCATCCCTTGGGTTAGGTTTCCCCATCGTTTGATATCAATCACATTGACTAGTATAACTCCTCACACCCTAGTGAAGAGTGGGCTAGTAATAAACAACTTGCAGCACCTTGAATGTTGTCCTTTTGGCTGCAAAGTGACCTCCACAAGGCCCATCATGACAGGGCAAAAGGATGTCAAAGACTTCCTCCTCCCCAACATATCTTCTCAGAATTTGATTTGGGCCTAGTTTGAAGAGGCTTCCCCTAATCCACATGAATGGGATGTTCTTCCTCACAATCTTGCTTTTTTCCTTGGAGGACAAATTTAGTGGAAATTGTGCAGACACCAAGTAACTTTCTATGTCAAAAAACCATGGAGAGAGAACTGAAATGGTGAATAAGTGTTCATCTAGTAACTGACCATCAACCATTCCTTCCTCCCCTATAGGAAAAGTCAATCTGGATAAAAAAATATGCAACAACATTCTCCTTGCTAGGCTTATTAGTAATAGTTAGATCAAACTGTTGTAATAAAAGTAACCATCCAATAATCCAGGCATTTACATCATGTTTATTGATCAAGTATTTAATTGCAGCATGGTCAATGTGCACAAATGTTTGGTAACATGTAATGTAATTCCTAAATTTTTCAATGAATGCACAACAACTAGGAGCTCCTTTTCAATCACTATGTAGTTCAATTCAACTTTTGACATATTCTTACTGATGAAGTAAATGGCATAAGGTAACTTGCCATCTATTTGGCCTAAAGTTTCTCATATGGCTTTGTGAGATGCATCAACATGTATATGGAAAGGAAGGGCCCAATTTGGGCCTCAAAGAATACGTGCAGTGGTCAACTTGTCCTTTAGGGTGTCCAATGCCTCTTGACAGCTTTCTGACCATAAAAATTTAGAGTCTTTGGCCAATAACCCAAATAAAGGAGAATCCAACTTGCTGAAGTCTTTTATAAATATCCTATAGTACCTAGATAAACCTAAAAAAGTCCTAACATCCCTCTATTTTTGTGGAGGTTGGACCCTCTGTATGATGGCTATCTTATTTAGGTCCACCTGTAGTTCTTTCTAGGATTTTGAATGACCCAGAACATTCCTTGCAGTCATCAAGAACTCACATTTTTCAGGACTAAGGGATAGGTTCATTTCAATGCATTTGTTCAACACGTTACTCAAGTTGGACAGGGACTCCTAGAAATCACGCCCATAGGGTGTAAAATCATCCATATAAATTTCTACTACATCATGGACTAGCTCGACAAAGATACTCAGGACTGCCCTCTAGAAAGTGGAAGGGGCATTGTATAGGCCAAAAGGAAGGACCCTATAAGTGAAAGTACCCCAAGGACAGGTGAAGGTGGTTTTATCTTGGTTTTCTAGGCTAATATGGATTTGATTGTACCCATTGAACCCATCTAGGAAATAGAAAAGCGTTTTCCTTGCCAGGCCATATAGCACTTGGTCAATGAAAGGTAGATGGAAATTTTCCTTCTTTACTGCTTTGTTTAACTCTCTGTAATCGACACAAATCCTCCACTTCCCATTTTTCTTTGGAACCAACACTAAAGGAGAAACCCACTCACTGTCCGAGATAGTGTAAATGAATCATGCATACAACAACTTTTGCAGTTCTTCTTTGAATATATCCTTGAGAGTTGGATTCATTCTCCTTTGGGGTTGTCGCACTAGTTTGCAACCTTCTTCGATATAAATGTGGTGAGTACACATCGACAGGTGCACTCCCTTCATTTCCTTGTAACTCTAAGAAAAGGCATCCAGATGTTCCCTTAGCATGTTGCACAACTTTTCTTTTTGGTGTACAGAAAGAGAGGGGTTGATTTTAAAAGTTCTTTCAGGGCCGAATTCTATTGTTTTGACATAGGTAGGGTTTGAATCAGCTAAGAATAGATCAATATGATGGTTACTCTGGGTTTCCTTTACTACTTCCTCTAAGGAAAAGGTGCTAGGAGTTGGACTTTGGAGTATGTGTTCAATCAAATCATCTTCATCTGGTCGTCCTCCTCCCATGGCAGTTTCTAAGGCATAGAGTTGGGCTGATTAGATTTCATCTTCTTCCTCCTCTTATATCCATAAACTTAAGTCATGTTCTAGAGATGGCTTAGCAGGAGAGTACAAGACCAACTGCTTGGAAAAATTCCCATATTTGATAGTCATATTTATAGCCCTACAACTGATGTAGGCATTGGCAATGGCTAACCAAGGCGTCCCAAGTATGAGAGGATAATCAGTAAGCTTGGCCTTAAGCTGGAGAACTAGGAAGTCTGCAAGGTACTCCTAGGAGTCAATGGAGACCATCACATCCTAAATAATCCCCTCAGGGGTTACTGTGGAATGGTCTACAAGTTGTAAGACTCTTGTGGTCTTTCTTAATGAGCGTTGATGATCGAGTTTGAGCATGGTTTCCTTAGTCATTACATTAATGGCATCGCCAAGATAAATAAAATTGTGTGGAACAATGGTTCCATTGATGTGCACATCTACTATAGGGCTTCCAAGTTCTAAATACTTTGGGCAAATTACATGCCCTAGCATTAAGTCAGACAACTGTCTAATGAAATTAAAGGTAGGGGTGTCTCTTTTTCGACTCCCTGGATGTTTGAAACACTTCTCTTTAATCAAGTTGTTGTAAATAGGTACATATTTTATGGCTTGGAGAAGTGGAATTTTGACACATAGGTTTTTCAATTCACATAGAAGTACATTCTCTTCTGGGGCAGCCTGGACTAGATGAGTTAATATTTCAAGAAAGGGTGGTGGATTCACTCTAGGCATGCTTTCCTCTCTTTCCTCTTCACTCTCCCTAGGTGGAGGTGGAGGTTGGTTGTCTGGGAGCACTCTCCCAAATATTAGGTTGATTTCCTGAATCTCCACAACATAAGCAGGATAAGATGTCTCTCCACTATACACTTGTTATGCCTGTCTATTGTTTGGGTTCAAATTTGGCTATGCAGGCATCTGAGGTTGCTTAGGTGAAGTAGGGTGTAAAAGCTATGGTTGAGTAGGAGGTGAAGGCAATAAAGCTATAGCATTGTTGTATGGGGGCCTCCACCCTTGGGGTGGTTCATCCCACTAAGGTTGTGGTGGAGTATATGGCTGAAATAACTAGTTGGTCAGTTGGGAATGGTACTGAGGTGAAAAAGACCAAGGAAGAGGTGAAGACCAAGAGGGATGAGTAGGGGGGGCCAAGAGGAAATGGATGTGTTCTGGATAGGGTTGTAATATGCATG
>APFE031291129.1:118920-137525 GCA_000404065.3 Pinus taeda
ATCTAGGGCAGAAGATGGCTAATGCTCTCTCTGCTTCCTCCTGCTTTCTCTTGATGTGCATAGTGTCCATCTATAGGGAAAGGGTTTTCATCATTTCACTCTTGAAATTTTCCAGCGTATTTCCAATTTCACCTTTTATGGATGTGTTGGAAGAGGAGGGGTTGGCCATTGGTTTACTACCCCTACCCTTTTTCCTAGCTTCCCTGGAATGGTTCCTAAAGACAATATTGAGATATTCATAAGGTAGCTGGTAGATATTCCCACCTGCTAGCAGGTTTAAGGTATCCAGAAGATATTCACTTACTCCTCAGAACAGGACTAGCTTTAGTGACTCAGGATCAAGTGTGCACCTAGCCCTTTTGTAGCTAATATGGAATCTTTCTTCTTAATCCTCTAGGGATTCATCATGCCCCAAGGTCATCCTAATATTTTCCTCTTTAGTGTCTTTGGGCCTACAGTAGTCTCGGTAGTTGTTGTTAAAGGCTTACTACATCTAAGCCCAGGTTGTGATGTTATCCCCAGGTAAACCCATGAACCAGCACAGAGTCGCATCCTTGAGAGTAGATGGGAATAATTTCAACTTATTCTCATCATTGGTGTAATCATAATTTCTGCATATGATAGCGAACTCAAACAAGAAAGTATCTGGATCTTCTGAGGTCAGGCCATGGAAATGAGGGAGAGCAGAGGGGCTTATGTTTTTCATCTTGGTATCCCCATTAGTTTCTCTGATGGGAAAGACACCCTCAACTCTTTCTCTATCTCCTATATCATTTCTAATTTTTGTTGGGTATACGACCAAAGTCCCACATTGACTAGAAGTGGGGAGGATCATGGTTATATAAGGATGGACAAATATCTCCATTGGTATGAGGCCTTTTGGGGTAAGTCCAAAAGAAAATCCATGAGGGCTTAGGCCCAAAGTGGACAATATCATACCATTGTGGAGATATGTGGTGTTTAGAGTCCTTACACGTGGTATCAGAGCCATGCCCCGAAGTTAGCCAAGTGGATGAATCCTCGAAATTTCGAACAAAGGTGGTGGGCCCCGGTAATATCATGATGGGATCCGTGGATGAGCTCGCCTAGATAGGCGGTGTGCTCCAGATTCTTATTCTTCATGGACGTATCCTGGTCCCAACACGGTGAAGAGGAGTTGACCTGGGATAGAGCAAGCTCTCGAGGCAGGTGGTGTTCCATGTAAGGCGTGTGCTTCCAACGCATTGCAGCGAAGAATCCTGGTTGGTAGAGACTGGACGGATGGATAATCGTTTGAGGGGAGGCTCCATGGTCCTTTGTTCGAGGGGAGGATTGTTGGGTATATGACCAAAGTCCCACATTGACTAGAAGTGGGGAGGATCATGGTTATATAAGGATGGAAAAATATCTCCATTGGTATGAGGCCTTTTGGGGTAAGTCCAAAAGAAAATCCATGAGGGCTTAGGCCCAAAGTGGACAATATCATACCATTGTGGAGATATGTGGTGTTTAGAGTCCTTACAATTTCAGCCATTAGATCAGTTAGAATGGGTTCTCCTTCTTCTTCTCCCCCTGTAGGCTATTCTAAAATCTTTGGTTGTTCGCCTAAGGGGTCCTCCAATTCACAACCACCGAAGAAGAGGGAAGGTTGAATGTTTGAAGTGGTGGGGGTATTTGGTAGAAATTTTCCTAAGTTATCCCTATTCCTACTAGGCATGAAAGAAGTGTTTTTTTATTTTTTTGTGGTTTTTTTCAATATTTGAGACTAATTTCATAATTGAAATAACAAACTGAATGGAAACTAACTATTGAATGAAATATTACTTGCAGAATGGAAAAGAAAAAAACCAACTTACAATTACGTTTGCAGAAATGAAGCTAATAGTAGAATGTAAGAGATACGGAAGAAAGAAAGCAGAAATCACATCTTACTCAGACACCTCCCCAGCAACAATGCCAAAAAGTGATGAGCACTAGTATTGCAGTAAGAATGTTGCAACTGTTGGGGCTACCAACTTTACTTTATCAACCCAGGGTTCGTACAAACTTGGAGGTAACAGTGTTGTATACGCAAGCAGATGTGATGGGTCCACTCTTTGTCACTGCTAAGCTGGCGATAGACCACTATGGTTTCTCAAACCAACCTTCTATTGATTTAGAAGAAGCTTGATTACCAATGAGGAAAGGGGAAATTTTCACTAACTGAAATGTTGTCTACTGTAGTAAGGAAAGACTGAAATCAAATGCTCAAAATTACCATTCATCTAACTAACTGCTAAGAGGCTTTGCTTCAAAAGAATGCTAAGTTAACATGTGTGTAATCCTATTGTCCTAGGCATGAAATCTGAAACAACCAAACATTCTACTGTTGTGCATGTAAATGAACATAATAACTTTTTTCCTTTTTGTGGTTTTGTGTGAAAATGTGAATGCTAGATCCTCTTGGTGATGTGGAAGGTGGGTTAGAGATGGTGTTGGAATGTAAGATGGCTTAGGAGGCAAGTAGGGGTCTTCTCCTATCTTCCTATATTCTTTTTCCACGATTCGGCCTCAAAACAGGCCACTACAAGTCGTTCTACAGGATGCCCTAATGATTTCTACAAGATGTCGTAATGCTCTTACAGGATCCCATGTATTCCTAAAGGATCCAGCCAAGAGAAATAGGATTTATTTGGAAGGTGGTGTAGGGATTAGCAAAGGTGAATGGTGGGAGAAATAAAGAAAGGGAGTGGCTAGGACTCCTTCAGAGCCCAAAAGAGAGTTTGCAAGATGGTTAGATTTTCTCAACAACCCTGGAAAGTTGTTCTTATGGAATGATGAATTGGGCGAGGGACTTAGTGGCTTTTTATGATCATGGATGGATGAGGTTAGGTTGGGGTTTATGGTAATGAGATATCCCTGCACTGTTGGAACTCCTGCACTACATCAATCACTGGAATTTATTCGTGAATCATGTCAAACAAGAAAGATTTTCAATCAACTAAGAAAACAAAATTCCATTATCTAGTTGCCTATTTCATACATGGAAAAAACTTGCAGAATAATGTGAAACACTATGAGATCTAATGCAAGGCTGAAGATATCAGAAATGACAATTAAATTGTATTCTTGAAAACTGAAAATATGTTGCCCACCATAGAAGAAAATCCTAAATTCCATGAGAAATCAGAATTCTGTCTTTTTGGGCTGCATAGGAGTTCTTTCCTCAAACCATGGTCCCTGAAGGGAGGAGTGAGGCCAAATCCACCTGCTAACAAATTTTTGGTATTTCTTTATCTTTATAAGCTACTTGCTAAAGGCACAAATGGAAGAAAACTAATCCAAATTCACAACTACTTGCAATGAAATAATGCTAAAACCAATTCAACCATTAATCTATGAAATCAACTAAACATACAAATACAAGAAGAGGAGCCTTCGTTGCTAGGGTTGGGCCCTAACCTAAGAACTTCAGCCCTCTGAGTCAACTCAGTTTTGGATCAAGGAAATGCTCATTCTCATTATCATATCATAAAATTACGTAACAATGTCTTCCACAAGTCTTGAACTCAAAAATTCTTAGTGCTCTTACATAATAAATCTGAATCCTACTAAGGCTCTAGGCCTATTTATTTATACAACTAAAGTCTCCAATGACTTCCTTAAATCTAGGGAGGCTTGGCTCCCAAACTCAAGATGAACTGGTTGTTTAAGTGTCACTGGATCAGCTGCCTTTTGATCTTCATGACTCGGTTGCTTCCAACTCCAAGATAGTGTGATTTGATGGAGGAATATTTGAATGAGTGAGGATTAAATGAGGAGGATCTATCTCCTAACATCTCTCCTCCTTGTCTCATTTGAGTTTCTACCCTTAATTAGCCAAAATTGCCATGATTTTTTCTCAAAAACTTGCAATCAATGCACATTAGTCCACTAGACCTGCCATCTTACTTTTACTCATCTCATTAAGAAAAATATGATTAAATATGTAAGGAATTATGAGAATATTTGATTTACATATGCTTGGAGGTGTATTAAGGTCCATATAGTTACACAATGATGAGGCTCATCAGTAATGAGGCCATATTTTCCATGATCTGAAGGACGCCTTGCATGTGCATGCAATCATCAAGTTTGCCAGGGCAATCACCCTTAGGTCACATCCGGGGACTGCTATTGCTATAGTTAATTGTATGAAAATTAATTAATTGAAGTAATATTTGAATGGTGTGATGGCTTAAGTCCTAAACTGGTCCCTTAGTTTAGTATGGCAGTGAATTATTTTAATGTTGTTATAAGTTGGATTGTTGGGCAGCCAGATTTCCTAGCTCATAATGGTAACATCTAATGAGGAATGAAACATCTACTCTTGGGAAACTTATATCAAGAAAGACAATAACTAAATATTGTATTTTTCTTTTTCTTATTTGAAAACTCACAACAATGGAGGAAATTGCTAAAGCATGTATTTGTAATCTCTTTAAAAGGACATCAAGCCTCGTGATAACACAAGTGAATGTTAGTCTTTTATCTTGTTGTGTTGTGCAACAACCCCCTCATTTATTTTACATAAATAACTTAGGAGATTATTCTATAAATAAATGGGGACCCTTAAAAAATTGAAAACATAGGAATATATTTTAATTTAGGGTTTTTGTTAAGAAGAAATTTGATTTAATAAACAAATCCTCATAAAACCTTGAATGACTTGAATAAGGCTTACCTTAAAGAAAACCTGACAATATCGCATGTCACAAAGTTTCGAAGAAACAAAGTTTCATTTACCCTTTCGAAACTTGCGATTGCGATAAAAAGATAGCCCCCAAGAACCAAAACATATCTATTTCTTAAAAAAGCTTAAGTATTGATGATATTCCTTTACGGCAGAAATTCCCCACATCACAATCTTATAACAAAAGTGATATATCATAAGACTGAGGAACATCCTGATTGCAAAATGTGATAAGCTACCAAACCCGAAAAAATAGTAAAAATCACTCTCTAAAAACATCGCGTCCGATAAATCACAAGAGTATCAACATGCTCCCTACTTGTATCATTCCTAATTACCCTGACTATGATAAATATATTTCTTCAACAACAGGCCTAAGGAAAATCATAAAGTTAAAAAATAAAAATCCACGCTTAATAATAAACCCATGGGCCCACTACAATACCATGTCACTTCTCACAAATTTGTAATCGCCTAAAGCTTTCGGCCATATCCATTCTCCACTACTCCCGTAAACTCCGATTGCAATATTGTGATTATGTGATTATCACAATCGCACATCTCTCATACTTAATAAATTGATACAGTGATATCACTTTCATATCGGTGAAGTACTTGAAGATAAGTTTTATTTACCATTTGAAAAGTTTTTGTGATGTGATATATTAAAGAATAATAAATAACCACATGAAGCCATGATTTTGGTTATTAAGGATTCTAACTGTATTTATGATTTCAAACACCACGGAGATTTGATGGCTAGTTTAGATTGATTCACATTTAAACTCCCCTTTTTGTGATTTCAAAGCCTTGTGTGTTTGTATGCTTCTTCATTTAACTCCTATTTCTCTTCATTCCTCTGTATTCTTAGTTTCCAGGTTTCGCCCGAGAAACAATTGTGTAACAGGATGACTAAGTCGGAGAAAGGAAAGAAACCCAGTGAAGCCACACAATCTTCTACATCTAATGTAATATAAATACCCGCATTGTTCTCAAACATGACATGCACTATCGACATCGGTACTTCCTCATGGGAAACCATGTACCAGTTACTGGAGAGCGAGGGTCCTAGGATAATTCAAACTAAAGCAACAACAAACACTACTACCTGTTTTGGAGCCTCCCACTTTGAAGCTGCAAGTTGTTTCCTCCACAGAATTGTTGCTAGACATAAGATTTTACCATACACCGATATGTTAAAATGAATAATAGACAATATTGACATTGTCAACCAGGCATTCCAGACTTCAAGGAAAACGATTATTGGGTCCTTCACAGCAGAAGACTTGAAGAGCATGTATCATATACCAGACCCACAGAAGGTGTATGATAAAGCCTTCCTCGATCATTTCACTGCCAAGAATGAGGAACCATCAAACCTAATTAAGCAATGGAGGTCCAATTCAAACAAGCAAAAATATAAGAAATCAGGTATGTATTATATATCATCTCTCGTTTCTCCCTGCTCATATATTGCAGCTATGATGTGTAGATTGTTTGGATATGTCAATATAACCAAGTTCTTTGTTGAGTGGGTTCCCCTAATTGATGCAGTAGTAAATTGTTTTATATTGGATTTGGGCACTATCTTGTCTAACGACCTTTCCTTACAAATTCGGGAATATAGACAACACTAATATGTCACCTCTAGAATAGTCCCACCATTTTTTATGAGTTCCTATATTATAGATGTAGTATGTTTTACTACCAGTTTCCCAACTATGGGGTGGAAATGGACTATTCAAGATCCTACCCCCATTCATATATATCAAAAAATCCTGTGGGAATCCAATTTTCAAACCCATTTCTATCAAATCTACCAAGGAGTTATGCTACCCATCCACCAAGTTATTTTTTACAAGAGGGCCCCAAGGTTATCTGATGAGGCCAAGATTGATTTTATACCAATAGGTAGGTGGTTTGGGGAAGAACGGTTTACTTATGTCTGAGTCTTTGGAAGCATAGCGCCTCCTCATGTTCTCGTATGTACCAGATAAACTGCTTGCTAGAGAAATTTCTTACCAAATTGTGGGGGATGGGATAACCAAAACCGTAAAAGAATCTAAAAAGTCTCTTTGGTCTTCCTTTCCCCTCTAATGTGGTGTTTATGCATTACACGATTTCAAGCATGTTTCCCTTGAAATCGATCACAATACATGTTTAAAACTTGCCACCTTTCCTGGCAGACAGTTTGACCCCAATAAGGTTTCACAAAACTTCACTGCTTCAGTAAAAATAAGAGAGTTCATCCATGAGGATGATTATTTTGATGACTTGTTTGAGTTAGCTGAGTTGTTTTCACAAGTGAAACATTTGGCTAATCTGATGTTGGACCCTCAAGAGTTAGTCCAATTCCACCAATACAGGAGGAAAAGGTTACAAAAGGTCCTTTTGGATCTATTAGAAATCCCTCAATCAAATGTTCAAAAGGAACATAGCTCAAGGAAAAACTCAAAAAATGGCATAATTCAGAGGAGAAATCAGAACAAGATTCTGAACAAACTTCAGAGCAGAAATTGACACAAGGCTAAGAGCATAACTCAGAGCACAACTTACAGAAGAGCCCAGAGAAGATCCCAGAGCACAACCCATAGAAGAGTCCAAAAAAGGACACGGAGAATGAATCTAAAAATGTCTCAAAGGAGAAAGAAGTGGAAGATGTTTCCACTAAAGTGTAGACAGATGAATCCCCTCTAAAAAATCAACTGGATGAAGCATGGAAACAGTTTGACCAACAGCTAAGAGGACAACAAGGGGAAAAAGATGTTGAAATGGAAACAACATTCAACACACCCCAAAACACTGGACAAAGCTTGCTCACTGGAAGGGCTACTCACAAATTTGTTACCACAAAAAAAGTTGAGATAATCCCTTCAACTGAAATCATTATCAAAGTGGAGGAAATCTCTCTTCTTGATGTTTTTTATGGTCCTAAGCATCGAGCTGTAGTAAAAAGATAGAGGAAAAGGAGGAAAATATAAGCATCATCAGCAATAATTCCTAATAATGAACCCATGGATGTAGTATGGAAGGACACCCCCATGGATCCTTCAGACAATTTGATAAAACTATCACAGTTTGCAGATGCTTATGTATTTGCTACTATTGACAAGGAAATGGAAGTCAAACAATTGGTAAGGGAGAAAGAAGAAAGAATACAACAACTAGAGCAACAGTTGGCAGAAGAGATATAGAATGTCGACCATCAAATGAAGGCACACATGACCCAATTACGACAGATATTTGACCAATTGAACCTCCAGTGTCAATCATAAACAAGTGCCAAAGATATTCAAATACAACAACTGCAGTTTTCTATGGATAAGTTGAAAGATAATCCTAAGGTTGAGGTTTTTATAAAATAAGCATTAGAACTCAGTTCTTTATTATCAAAGCAAAAAGAAACATTCTTCAGAATCTATCAAACATCAACCCAATGTGAAAGCAAAGTGATTCATTGATGAATCAAGCATCCAATCTGAGGATCACTTTTAATGAGATTGATGATAATATTTCAGGTTACATAACATGATAGGATACTCCGGAGGGCAGAGCAACAGATCTTCCCAGGATAGAGGAATCTCATAAAGACATCCTCTTTACCAATTGGGATATTCAGCTAAAGCAAGCATAAATAGAAGTTTCAAGAGCGATTGATGTTGCAAATAATATCATTGAAACCATCAATGGTAATTTGCACAATGCTAATTTGATATAGGAATACCCACCTAGGAGTCACCCCGATATCAGATCCCTAGAAACACACTAGCAAGAAACTTCCATAGCAAGAGAAGATTCGATTAAATAGCTAACAAAACTTGACTAGGAAGTATATTGGAGATATTTGGTGAAGTCACACAATTAGTGGCTAATGCTACGCTACCTCACTAACTCATCCATGCACATGCTTCCTACTCTTTCAGATGCAGTGTATACAGGACAGCTGCGCATGAGGACAGGTCATCCTTCGGAATTCAATCCAATGATGAATATCTACGAGCTTAGACAACGAATGAAGGAATAGACACCATTACAACCTTGAGCTCGTCATTACAATAATTTCTATTTTATGTAAATTTGTCACTTGCTTTAAGGAGAGTTGTTTAAACCTCCTCAGAAATTTCATGTAATATCTATTTTTGTACTTTATTTTTATTATATAAACCCTTTCATGTCTTTAAAGAAAGGGTCCCCAATTTTATAAAGAAACACTTTAAAATATTTCACTTTTGTACCTTTAAAGTTTATCCTAGTAGAATGACTGGATCAGAGTCCTGAAGTTTTGTGAAGAAGGCTTTTGGAAGCTTGCACTTTTGTAATTTTGGAAACCATTTTAATGAAAAAAACTAGACTAGAGCTATTTACTTCATGAGCAGAGTTATATGTATCGGGTACTTCTATCATTGTGTATTTATTTGTTTATGAAATCACAACCATTTCTCCTTATATTGTTTATCATATGTATCTCTTTTCATGCATTTTTGTAGTCATTCACTTCTGAACATGCTTGGATTGTTATATTTTAATACATTGATGGGAAAATGTTTGAATGATATTTAATGTGATATATGTTTAATAATTATTTTGATTAACTATTTAATTTAATTAATTGTTTTAAGGGCTTTTCATTTATGTTAGTGTTTGACTAATATTCATTATCATACACTAAATATAATCATTGTAGATCGCAGAAGTATAAGTAATATCTCGGGTAATATATAGATAGGTTAAATATATATGTATTTCAGTTGAAAACCACCCCATCTATCACTTAGTTTTTAGTAATAAACACCATATCCGTCCTATCACATTTTTATTGGGAAACAGGTCCCATTATATCTAGTTGGAGGCAATAATCCAAATGGATAAGGGATGGTATTCAAGTCCTCGACCTAGTGGTTTTCCCCCATGTTGTTGCAGCGATTTTCGAGGCTTAAACATTTTGGTGCTAGAAGGAGGGCCAAGACTATGAATGGGAAAGAGAAATCGATCTAAATTAACAATCCATTCTGAGAGTCACTCCCCCTCAAGATCACCTCCAACTTCTAGATCCTCATCTAAAACTCCTATTTTTAAATCAGATATTGAGTAGTCACCTCTGAAATCTCATAGTACATTTCCTAAAGCACCTTCTTCATATTATAATCCTAAATCACCTAAGGTCTAGACTTTAATAAAGAAATTAGAGGAAATGTTTATTTTAGCAGAAAATTTTGTGCCATTTGAAGCATCTAAAGGAAGTATCACTTCTATTTTGCATCCCACTCAGATTCTAACTCGTTCTCAAAGCAAAAATCTTGCAGTTCCTCTATTTGAATTTCCTCTTCCTTCTTTCCGAAAGAAGACTAATAAATTTGAGTTGCGTACATCAACAGTGAGGTTTTATCAAATTCCCCTCCATAAACACCTTCATTCCCTCCATTCGTTCTTGTTAATACCCATTCTTCTCAAGGTATTGGTGCTAGTTCATCTAGCCCAAGTACACAACCTGCCTCTTCTTCCACACAAACTCCCTCAATATCCACTTCCACTCAAACTCCAATAATGGTAGGACAATAACCACAAGAATAACCACCAATCAGACCATGGTCCAATGCCGAAGCTATGCAAATGGCACCACCCCTCCATGATCTACCTAAGCATCCCGAAAGATTGCCTTCGAAATTAATCATGATGATGGATTTCCTATTGAAGAACATCTCCATCATTATATGTTAGCTATTAATCTTAATGGAGTGGCTGAAGAAGATTGTGTAGTAAGAGTATTTCCCTACACCCTCCAAGGATTAACAGGCTCATGGTATTTTTCATTACCACCAAGATCTTTTACTAATTGGGACATGTTTGAAGATAAATTTTAAGCCAAATTTGGTGATGACCGCACAATCGCATCCCTTATCAATGATCTTTCTAATTTAAAAGATAAATCAGGTGAAATGATGAAAGATTTCAATTCCAGATTCAATAAATTCCTAAACAAAATCCCAGCCACATCAAGCCCCGATGTTGATGTCCAGATTGAGTGGTATATTTCTTCTCTTCCTTCCAATGTAGTAATTTTTGTAGATAGAGCCAATAAGGCTACTTTGGTAGAAACATGAAAGAGGCCATGTCTACAGAAAAGAGAATAGCTACATTGGAAAAGAAGACAACCCAGGAAGATAGGAAAATAAAAAAGGTTATATTTAAGGATGAATCAAAGAAGAAAGCCCCTAAGGATCCCTTTGAACTTCAAGGCCTACAAAAAGTCCTAAAAATCATGTCAAATGAAATGGTAGAGATTAAGAAATAGGTAGATGAATCCTCTTATAAGAAACCTTTTAGATCCTTCAAGAGGAATCGGGCATCTAATCCTCAACCACCAAACAAAATATCCAACGTTGAATCTAATTTAGATGAAGATGAAGAAGAAACTGCATTGAATGATGAAGAGACTTAAGATGAAGAATTGGTTGAATTACATGTGGGATTTTATCGTCCCTGCTTTCGATGATGAGGATGAGCAAGAATATCTACTCGTTAGCACTACGATAAATGACCGTACTAATTCAACACAGCCAAATCAAAAGAAAAATCAATCAACCTCTACTACCAAGGATAAAATGGCTAGTAAAATGTATTCTCCTAAATCTCCTCAACCAACTCCATCCTCATCTAATTTTCCATATTCATCTAAAACCTTGGTAGTTACTGATGCCATGGAGTATACCATAGTGGAGGACATGAAGAAATTCAAAGCAAATATCTCTCTTCATGAACTCAGTAAGCTTAAACATCATCAGAATTTATTGCTGAAAGACTTGAATGCAATCCCTGCTTCTCCTCTTACTATTGTTGTGATATCCCAAGATTCCAGAGGAATAGGTAAGACTCCCAATGATTCATAAAATAAGGTCAATCCTACGGATGCTATCTTAATTGGTGATATATCCAATTCACATACTCCTCCTTTCCTCTTGACTTATGAAATCTTCAATAAAAATCTACACAACTGCTTAACAGACTTAGGGTCTCTTCAAACATTATGCCAAGAACAATCTGCACTAAATTAAATGTTTCACCCCAAAAGTCTAATGTTCACATTGTGAAACTTGATAGAACAAAAGTTGAGGTCTTAGGAGAAATGAATTCAGTCACCATTAGACTCTCTTCTTATCCAAAATTTTGTCAAGTAATTGATATATTAGTTTCTGATATTCCCAAGTTCTATAGTTTAATTCTTAGTAGAGACTGGTCTGTAAATCTCTGGGACTATTTTGTAACAGATTGGTCTCACATGTGGCTCCTGTTAGTTCCAGTCTTCGCTGCTTGTCACCAGGAATCAACATGATCTCTTACTATGTCTGGTTTTGTTAGATGTTTTGCACATGATTTTTAGCACAAAACATGTCACAAGTGTGTCCATCAGAACAAGCTCGAAAAAATCTTTCCAATGGTATATCACACTCCCATAACCAGCTCCCGCATTAGAAGATATGATCGAAATGAATGAGTGATTCTTGGTTATGCAAGTTTTGAGGTCAGTTGTTGCACACAATGACAAGTTTAGTAAAAAATTAGTTTGTGAAATAATGGTAAGGAATTTTTCAAAAGTGAAAGAGGTTGTTTTTCATCACATACCAAATAATAAAAACCTCCTTTATTTTATGCACAGGTACTACTATGTGGGAGATATACAATGATATTTGGATCTTACACTAAAACAAAGCAATTTTTTCATATTTTTTACTGTTTTAGTCATTTTAGTACGAGGCCATTTTACAACATATGGAAAGTAATTTTGCAAAACCCAAGGCACTTTTTGTTAACCATGAGCCATATAACAAAAACCTCTTTCAGTTTATTCACAAGTGTCACAAATTTGGATAAGTGACTAGATATTTACAACTCATTTTCACAGATTTAAATTTTTAATGATTTTATGTTTTAGAGATGATTTTGTGGAACAGATTGCAAGCAACTGGAAATGAATTTCCCAAATTTGATAGATTTTTTCCTCCAAAATTAAATTATCTACAAAATCCTCTTTCAATTTTGTAACAGGTTCTATGGTTTAGGAGATACGAGTTCATCTTCAACACCTATTTTTAGAAATTCGGCCCAAGTTTAATGTAACTGATTCTATTTTAAAGAAAATGGTTGAGCTCAATTCCTTTAGTACAAGTATGAGAAATGTATATATTTTATGAATTTCATAGTGTAGGGGTTGGATTTTGGGAGAAGGTTTGACTTTTGGGAAAGCTTTGAGCTTTATTGTATACTCATTTCAGCAGATTGGCAAAGGAATAGATCAGGGTTTGCAGCACTTTATGGGATTCTTGTGGCATCTTGATTTGGTATTGTGTTTTCTTGTATAATTGTAAGTTTAAATGTGTTTTATGTATGCCATCATCTTTGTTTTCTTCATATTAACTAAATCAAACAAGGATAAAGGTAGAATTCATGATTTGCAATGCTCTACCTAGGATTTTGTTTAGTTGTTTATGTTTTCAGTTGTTTGAAGAGGATCCCTGAGACTTTCATGCCCTCTTCAACTCCTCACTAGTCTAAAATCTCTCCATCTCACTCAATTTTAAGTACCAAACAATTTTCCTACCTCACCCCATACAGATATCTGCAAAACTGAGCCTCATTTCTCGAACCCAAATCTGCCTTTCACATTTGAGCCAACAAAACATCATCAAATCCGATCAAACTCTTCTACACACATACCTAGCCTAAAATCAGTCTTCACATCAGTCATCCCAAGCCTCATTGATCATATTTTGCTGAGATTTGACAAGGAGAGAGCCCTCTCCCGACCTAGTAGGGATAACTACCAGGTTAAGCGTGGTTTGATGTTATCCTAGATCCTACCTTCCTCAGCCTATGATAGATTTAGGCACTAACAGCTCCCTTACAATGGAAATACAAATCGAATTAGAATTGACCGAGAAAAGCATCTAAATCACACAGTAACTGATTTTGAAGATGAAAATGAGCCAGTAGCTTTTAACAACAATATCATTAGAGACTACTCTGCTAAGTCATTTTTAGGAAATTTCGATATACATAAGTCACCTTTTTCGGATAACTCTGTCACTTCCCAAATTGAGAACTTTTATTAAATAGATTCTTCCAAATGTATAAATATTTTAGATAAACCATTAGTTAAAACTTTTTTTTGGAAATTATATTTTGATGGATCTAAATCCAGTGTTGATGCAGAGGCTAGTTGTATATTAATCAGTCCAGAAGGAGAAAAAATGATGTTAGCATGTAGGTTATAATTTGAATGCACAAATAATACCGCTGAATATGAGGCACTCATTCAAGGTTTTTATAAAGAAATAGGCCTTGATATCAAACATCTTCAAGTTTTTCGAGATTCAGTAATAGTTATCAAACAAGTAAGAAACACCATTCCTTGTCTCTCTGGACATTTAAAACATTACCAATCATTAGTCAAGGATCTTACTTCACATTTTTTAGCATTCAACATCTCTCCTATCCCTAGACTTCACAATGCAAGTGTTGACCTTCTAGCTAATATAGCATCCAAGCTTATACCATCAGAGGATTAGAGTCCATATACGTTTTCCATAGAATTAATTTTTCCACCATCCATTCCCGCTAATGTCACCAATTGGTGAGTCTTTAACGATGATGAGGATATCATAAGCTTTTTTACATCTGAAGGGTCATATGACGATCAAATAATTGATGAGAGTGATCATGATAATCAGTTAAAATAGGTGTCCAATGAGAATCCCATACCTAAATCTATGGTAAAACTTGGGGATATTCATGATCTTAAGGAAATATTTAAGAAGGTTACTAATTCTAAACTCCAAAGTTCAACCTTAAGGTTTGAACTAGTAAACCTTGGAACTGAAATCAAACCTCAAAACATCAATCTATGGCTTGGTCTCTCTCATTATGGGAGCAACCTTTATTCATTTGTTAAAAAAGTATAAAGGTATATTTTCTTGGAACTATGATGATCTAAAAACATATGATACCTCCATCATACAACACACCATTCCCATGATATCCAATGACAAAATTGTACAACAAAAATTAAGGAAAATTCATTCCAATTTAGAAATTCAAATCAAGTTTGAGTTGAATACACTCATTAAAGCCAAGATTATCTTTCCTATTAGGAATTCAAAATGGGTTTCAAAATTAGTACCTGACAGGAAGAAGAATGGTGACATTCACGTATGTATAGACTTTAGCAATCTCAATAAAGCTTGTCAGAAGGACAATTTCCCATTACCATTTATGGAGAAAATATTGCAATCAGTAGTCGGTTCAGAACTAATGTATTTTCTTGATGGATTTTCAGGGTATAACCAAATATTGGTTCATCCAAATGATAGATTAAAGACTACATTCCAGACTAAATGGGGAGCCTATGCCTACCAAAAAATGCATTTTGGTTTAATTAACGCAGGGGAAACTTTCCAAAGAGCTATGGACATAACCTTCAAAGGTCTGATAAACAAAAATGTTGTCATTTATTTGGATGATATAATTGTTTATTGAAAGAATATAAATAACCATTTACATGACTTAAAGCATATCTTTGAATGTTGTGAAAAGTATGGAATTTCATTAAATCCAAAGAAGTCTTATTTTTCTCTAAATGAAGGTAAGCTTCTAGGGTTTATTGTATCCAAAAAGGGAATTTGTATTGATCCAGATAGAGTAAAAGAATTACTGAAATTTCTTTACCCCATAATAAAAAATCTATGTAGTCCTTTCTAGGTCAGATAAATTTTGTTAAGATATATGTCCCTGACTTTTCCCAAATTGTTTTACCATTACAAACCATGATAAAGAAAAATTTAATATTTAAGTAGGGACATAACAAAAGAGAAGCTTTTGATTTAATCAAACAAGCCGTTATGAAGGCTCCCTCTTTAAAAACTCCAATTTTTTCTAATCATTTCATCTTGTATATATTCACTCCTAAAACATCTTATGTTGTTGTTTTAACGCAACTTAATGATAAAGAAATCAAAGCACCCATATATTTATTTAGTTCTAATTTTCAAGGTGCTAAACTAAATTATTCAGAGGTGGAAAAGAAATATTTTGTTGTTTTCAAATCTGTAAAGCACTTCAGGCCTTTTCTCATAAAAACCCATACTAAGATAATAGTCCCATTCTCAGCAATGAGACAATTACTTATGCAAAGGGAAGTAGGAGAAAAAAAGGAAAATTGGGTAACATCTCTACAAGAATATGATATTGACATTAAACTAGCCAAAATTGTCAAGGGATAAGGTTTTTGTAGATTGATTACAGGAGCTTCTAACCTACCAGTAGATGAGGACTTAGGTTGTACTATACACATATCAGAGGTAAGCCTAAATGATTTAGAGTCTCAATATGTTGATCTCATTTTCTATTTGAAAAATGGATATGCTCCCCCTGAACTCAATTACTAAAGGAAAATGGATTTAATATTGAAATCAAATCAATATGAAATCATTGATGATGTGTTACTTAGGAGAAATTACGATTCGGTATTATTAAGATGCCTTGAAAAGTCTAAGCACAAAATTTTTTGCAGGAACTCCATGATGGACCAGTTGGTGGACATTTTGGAGGAGATACTACTGCACATAAGATCCTGCATGTTGGGTAATATTGGCCAACCTTGTTCAAAGATACCCATGAATAGGTGAGGAAATGTGAAATATGTCAAACTGTTGTTCGGAGACAATAGAACCCTGCCTTACCTCTACAACCGGTCAACATTGAACAACCTTTTGAACAATGGGGATTGGATATCATAGGTGAAATTGTTCCTCATTCCTCAAAGAAACATAAGTATATCCTTACAGCTACAGACTATTTTACTAAGTGGGTGGAAGCAATTGCACTATAAGTAGCCAATTCTAATGCTATCATTAAATTCATTGATAAATTCATTATTACTAGGTTTGGCTTACCAACTGACCTTATGTTTGACAATGCATCTTACTTTTCAAGAAATAATATGACTGAATTTGCTCTTAAGAGGGGTTTTAAACTTAAGTACTCTTTTAACTAATACCGTCAAGGTAATGGTTTAGTAGAATCAACCAACAAGAACCTCATAAATATTATTAAAAGAATTGTTGATCAGAGCCAAAAGAATTGGCATAAATATTTGACATTTGCTCTATGGGTGGATTGAATAACCTGGAAGGCCTTAATAGGCACTTCTCCATTCAATATAGTATATGGGAAATAAGCTATCATCCCTTCAAATTTAGCCCTTCCCTCATTAGCCCTAGTCCAATTTATTGAACACCTTCTTCTTCTTTACAACCAAGACAGTCTCAAACTCTTAAACTAGAAGATAAAAGGGAGAAAGCCAAACTTACACATACTCGCCATTAACAGCTAGTCAAATCTTCCTTTGATGCAAGTTCTATTTCCACAAAATATTTTCAAATTGGAGATCTCGTCCTTAAATGGGACAAGGCACATGAGGAAAAAGGAAAGCATACTAAATCCCATAAAATTTGGCTTGGACCATTTCAAATTGTTGAACAAGTAATCCCATCAACGTTCATATTGCAAGATTTATCGAGAAGGAGAGATTATCATCCTATTAATGGGCTTATTTTGAAAATAAATGTTTTCTTAGAAGCTTACATCTTCTACTGTAACATTATTGCATTGACTTTTTGCGTATTTCTTAGAAAAATAATGTTAAATAGAATCACTTTTGGATTTGCAATAAAATCTCTTGAAACATTTTATGATCTTTCACTTTGGAAGTAGAAATTCTTAAGTAAATGATCACAACGTTTGAAAATTAGCTAAATATCATAAAATTTTGAAATTTTCTTTTCCATTGAATTTGTAAATTCTTTGAAAACCTAAACTTTATAAAATTATTTTATTCTATTATCAGCCAAGAAAGGTTATCTTTAACAAAGTAAAGACTATTTACAGCGAAGCATCTCCAACTCTAAATTGTCATCCAAAACTCTTAAGGAGTCAATGTGATCCAGACTTAAATAGGAACGCAAAAAATTACAAAGATAACCATATACACAAAGATGCAGCGGAAATAATACTTCATTTATTTAATGGAAAATACTGAAATATGCTTACAACCAGAAATGGAAATAAACCAACTAGGGCGATGGCAGCGTATCTCTGAGAAGAGATGTGTGGCTACATTCCTCTGAACTGTGTTACAATGAGGCTCGAAGGCCTATTTATTGTTGAGAAACAATGGAAAACCCTTCACATTCCAAAACCTGACCCTAGAAGATGAAACGCCAAATTGTGGGCCTCGCTTTTGGGTAAGTTGGTACATCAACTTCCCGGGGTCGCGAATTGGTCGTACTATCTCCGTTTGATGCACATGATAGCCCGTTGGAAAAATCTCTTCAAAGACTATGATGGAAAAGACAATTTTTAGACAAAAAATCGCTGGCGGTAGATTTCCCAAAAAATGTCGTTTAGGGCCTCAAAACGGCTCCGAAAATTTAGGACCCGAAACCTGCTAAAAATAGTAAATTGTGCTATAATTAAGGAAACTGAAAAAACTGAAAGAAGCACTAGAGGGGATCCAAGGGGAATTAACGGGTGGCCACCAATATCCACCTGGATCATTCCTCCCCCCTTAGGAAGCAATGGTCCCCATTGCGTTGAGTTCCTCCATGAGATGAGGGAATTTCTACTGCACTTGGTCCCTGGTGAGCCACTTTCCCTGGTGAAGGAGTTGTCCTGCTTTGACAACTCAATACAGTTGGATATTCTGCTGGCGAGTGTGTTTGATCTGTGTGTCCATGATCCGATCAGTTGCAGCTTGTTCCATGCAAGCTAGATTTAACTCTGTGGGTGTGAGTTTTTCTGCAATGTCGGACGTGTCTAGTAATGGCGGAAAGTATGGCCAAAGGCAGTCGACATTGAACACCGG
>APFE031291129.1:137627-153511 GCA_000404065.3 Pinus taeda
ATGCGCAGAATGTGTACGATCATCCTGTTGACAACCTCTGTCTGGCCATCAGTTTGAGGATGGAAGGCTGTGGACTTAGTGAGTTTGGTGTCCAGCATTGACCAGAGACTGGACCAAAATGTACCGAGGAACCTACTGTCCCGATCTGAGATGATAGACTGTGGGATCCCAAAGTGTACCCACACTCGTTCAAAGAAGAGTTTAGCAGTGGCTTCTGCTGTGATATTCTTTTTGCAGGCCGCCATAATGGCCATCTTTGAGAACCTATCGATGACCACAAAAGCACAATCATTTCCATGCTTAGTGGAAGGAAGGCCTGACATGTAATCCATGGAGATGGATTCCCAAGGCTGATTAGGGGTAAGCAGCGGGGTATAGAGGCCTTGCTTCTTGATGGTCGGTTTGGCAATGGCGCAAGTAGTGCATGACCTAATGTACTTCCCAACATCCTGTCAAAGATTCGGCCAATAGAAATACTTCTGCAGTATTGCCACCATTTTTTTGACCCCAAAATGCCCAACAGCCTGACTATAATGTTCTTCCCAAATCATCTTGGCATGCTCGCTTGAAGGAACACAAAGGTGACCCAAGTGGCATAACAAACCATCCTGGAGGTGAAAATCCGAAACATGTTGACCATCCAAGAGGTTCTAGTATGTGTGGCCAAATTCCGGGTCGCTTTTGTAGAGCAGTGGCCAATCAGAAGTCTCGTGCCCATAAGAGTTGAGCACGGTGGTTAACGCCATGATCGGTGGTCGACTGAGGCAATATGCAACATTATTAGTGCTTCCCTTCTTATACTTGATATTCAAATGGAACTGTTGCAGGTATGTGGACCAATTCTGATGGCGATCATTCTGCAATTTCCCTTGGGTCTGTATGAACTGCAGGGGTCGATGGTCTGTGTGAATGATCGTTTCCTTCCCCAAAATGTAATGCTTCCATTGTCGGCAGGCCTGAACAATGGAATACATCTCTTTATCATAAATGGGATACTTCCGGACTGTGTCTAAAAGTGTTTCACTGTGCTATGCCACTGGATGCCCGTGTTGAGTAAGAACTGCCCCAATAGCATAGTCAGAGGCATCTGTCACGACCTCAAATGGTTGTTGTAAATCTAGTAAAGTAAGCACTGGTGTTGTGCAGAGGCGATCTTTCAACTCTATGAATGCCCTTTGTTGAGATTCAGACCAAAAGAATTTTTCCTTCACTCCTCCCTTGGTGACTTGACTCAAAGGCCAAGTGATATGAGAAAACCCCAACACGAACCTGCGGTAGAAGTTGGCAAGACCTAGAAAGATGCGGAGCTCTGTCAGAGTGGTTGGAGATGGCCAATCCCGACTGACTTGGATCTTGGCTGGATCCACATGCACCCCCTGTTCATCAATAATGTATCCCAGATACTGAACCTGGGTCATGCCAAAAGTGCATTTCTCCAAATTGGAACATAGCTTGTGTTGCTGCAGTGTTTGGAGAACCTGTCGAATGTGGTGGAGGTGCTCTTCCCAACTCTGGCTGAAGATCAGAATGTCATCCAAGTATACCACTACAAATGAGTTGGTGAATGGTCGCAAGATGTCATCCATTAGCCTCACGAAGGTTGCAGGAGAATCTGTCAACCCGAAAGGCATAACCAACCATTCGAAAAGGCCCTCCTTGGCTTTGAAGGCAATCTTCCACACATCAGAGGGTTCTATCGATACCTGGTGATATCCTGACTTCAGATCAATATTGCTGAAATATTTTTCCCCCTTTAGTTGGTCCAGGAGGTCATCAATCCATGGGATCGGGTACCTATTACGGACAGTGATCTTGTTCAACGCCCGATAGTCAATGCAAAGTCTCCAAGTCCCATCCTTCTTCTGCACCAACACAATTTGGCTCCCGCAAGGTGATGAACTTGGACGATTGTGGCCTTTCTGTAACGGCTCCTGAATCTGCCACTTGATTTCATCATTCTCTAGAAAGGAGCACCGATAAATTGGTCCATTGGGTAGTGGCGCACATGGGGTCAGATCAATGGAGTGCTTGACCTGGCAGTGCAGAGGAACCCCTACGGGGGAGGTGAAGATGTCCTCATACTCCTCCACGACCTTGTCCATCTGTAGTTGTCATGCAGAGGGGCCCTGTCTGGAAGTTGTGGCCACCGTCTTATTCTTTCCTTGAGGGTGTATCGTCAGGAAAACAAATTTTCCAGTTTTCAAAATGAGCTTACTGCATTGTTTTGCAGTAATCAAAGAGATGGCAGTAAGTGGTGCTACCTCTGGTATCCTGTACAACTGATTTCCCAATGTAATAATAACAGCACGGGGCCTTGATTCATACATAGCATGTCGCTTCCACAAGTATGGTTGTCCTAATAATACATCACAAACTTCAAGGGGAGCAATGTCACATAATACCTCATTTGTGAAGTGCTTGATGTTGTATGGAAGGCGACACTGTTGGCTCACGCGAAGATCTCGTCCATGGTGTAGCCACCTGATGGTGTACGGTTGTGGATGTGCTATGGTCGGTAAGCCCAACCGCTTCACGACCTCTGCTGAAATGAGGTTCTTTTGGCTCCCGCTATCGACAATGAACTATAGCGGGGAGCCCCTTACCCACATCTAGGAGTGGAAGAGACGCTCCTCCTCCTCTGGATCTTCAGGTTCATTTTTTTGGATCTTGGTAGTAGCAACAGTGGCATTGGGATCCGCATCAATTATCTGCTTCCCTTTGTCATTCCCCTTGTTGGGTTCTGACTTAGAGTCGGAACCTGCATCTGATTCTGAAACCTTTAGCTCAGCCACTAGTGACTGCTTCGTTTGACACTCACTTGTGTTGTGAGTGGAGCTCTTATGGAACTCACACCATTTTCCCGTGTCCTTTTTCGGCTTTACGACACTGTTCTTTGCTTGTAGCTTTGGCAGGTTGTCTTGGGCTGCTTCGCCTTGGCTTTGTCCTTTGTTCTGTGGTTTCAGGGCACATTTCCGTTGCTTTGGGTTCGCAGATCCAAATTCTCACTTCTTTTGTTTAAACTTCTGCTTGATCTTGACGGCATATCGGTATGCTATGCCGAGAGAGGAGATGTTCAGGAATTCCATTTCTTCCTGGATGTACTTGTGTAGGCAGCCACAGTATTTGAGTATCAAATGATGCTCTGAATCCTTGATACCCAACTTTATGCGAAGGGTATGGAAAATATTGGTGAACTCCGGCACATCTTGATCCCTTCCCTGCCACAGCGTGCTCCACTTTATGTATTCATCCTCATAGCTTCCAACAGGGTAGTATTGCTCCTTAATGGCATCCCGGAATGAATTCTAGGTGGGTGCGACTGAAAATAGCAAGCCTGTAGTTTCATCCTTCTGCTCGCAGTAGGTTTCCCACCAGTCCTTGACGTGGGGGGCTGCTTTGAGAAGAGCGAAAACAATCTTTTCTCGACTTGAAAATTCATGAACAGAAAAATATCCTTCTAGCAGATTTAACCATTTATCTACGGCATCTGCGTTTATCTGACCCTCGAATATGGGGATTTCAAAATTAACTTGTACCTTAAAGGGTGTGGCGTTTCCAGAGTAGCTATTGGAAGCCGATGCGTCACTTCTGGGTAGCCGCTGAAGGATTTGGGCAAAGTTTTCCATCATCGCGTTCCGTTGTCGCTCGAGGGCTTCTTCGAGCAAGATTTTGATAGGATCTCCTGCTCCCTCGTCTTTCTTCTCATCCGCCATGGGAGGTCGTCGGGATTTGCGAGGCTGATCTTGCAAAGGTTCGACCAGCTCAAGCCCTAACTCCTTATATCCCGACCTCGTTGGGGACATGCAAAGAAAAACAGAGAAAAAAGCAGACCGCTCTGATACCACTAATCCAGACTTAAACAGGAACACAACAAATTACAAAGATAACTATATACACGAAGATGCAGCGGAAATAATACTTCATTTCTTTAATGGAAAATACTGAAATATGCTCACAACCAGAAATGGAAATAAACCAGCTAGGGCGATGGCAGCTTATCTCTGAGAAGAGATGTGTGGCTACATGCCTCTGAATTGCATTACAATGAGGATCAAAGGCCAATTTATTGTTGAGAAACAATGGAAAACCCTTCACATTCCAAAACCTGACCCTGAAGATGAAACGCCAAATTGTGGGCCCCGTTTTTGGGTAAGTTGGTACATCAACTTCTCGGGGTCGCGAATTGGTCATACTATCTCCGTTTGATGCGCATGATAGCCCGTTGGAAAGATCTCTTCGAGGACTACAACGGAAAAGACAATTTTTAGTTAGAAAAATTGTTGGCGGTAGATTTCCCAAAAAACGTCATTTAGGGCCTCAAAATGGCTCCGAAAGTTTAGGACCCGAAAAACTGCTAAAAATAGTAAACTATGCTATAATTAAGGAAACTGAAAAAACTGAAAGAAGCACTAGAGGTGATCCAAGTGGAATTAGTGGGTGGCCACCAATATCCACCTGGATCACAATGATTCTCCCCATCCATTAACTTCACTATTTTTAGAGTGTAATTCAAAAATATATTAACCTTAAAAGATAAGGGGTCTCATCACGATCCTGCTTACCATGTTCATAGGGAAATAATAGACTGACATTACCAACACTGAATACCAAACTAGGGTAATGGCTTACAATTATTTAATCTTAAGACAAGGGGTATTATCATGAGCTAGCTCATTAAGTTCAATTAAAACTAGTGAATGGCATTGCCACCTTGTGGTCACCAAACCAAGACAATGGCTTTTAGGTAATAAAAAAGTTGATAAAAGAAAAGTAAATAAATAAAAAAAGGAAAATGAAATATATATATAATTTTGAAATTATCTTTAAAGACTACAATCTTATATTGGATGGGATTCTGAATCGTTGATGGTTAAAAGGTAACCATGTGGAGGCTATGAACACCTGCTGGTAGCACTGGCTCTACCTGTGAAAAATGAGTATATTAAAAATGCTAAGTTGTAAAATCCCCTTAATTTATCTTTACAACTAATTAAGGGCTGATGTAGACAAAAAGGATTTTCATATATAAAGAGGATATAAAAAGAATTATAATTAAGTGATTTTTCTATGTTCAGAGTAATGCAACTTATCTAAATATTTTGAAAATATTTTTCGTTTATGTTGTAACATGCATTTTTTTTGCTTTTAATATTCATTTTTCATACAAGAACTTGAAAATATTTCAAAAATAGATAAAATCAAGAGGAAGGAGTAATAATGGTATAGTCAGTTATGTTTTATTTGTAAAGAAACAAGTGATAAAATTAAAGGTCTCGACCTAAAATATATATATTACGCTTTATAAAGTTCGTCAAGTCCACTGCACCACAGAGCTATGTACGTTGGGTTCCGTCGATTGCGATTTGCGATAAGTGGACCCGAAACATATATATATATATATATAATATATAATATATAATATATATATATATATAAATATATATATAGTATATACTATACTATAGATAATATATATATATATAATATATATTATGTTTTATAAGCCCAGCGGGTCCACGATCATTGCATAATGTTTATATATATGTATATGGTATGCCGATTGCGATATGCGATAGCCGAACCCAAAAAACATATATATTGCATTTTATAATGCCAGTGGGTCCGTAAGGCATATGAAAGGCAGATTTAAAGTTACAAGCGGGATTTCGGGCGAAGCAAAAATAGTAAGTGGTTTTTAGTGGAGCTCACCCGATCCCATTTATCGTTCGACACGTAGCAACTGGGTGGAGAGAGAAAACCACCCATTTTGGGCAAGTATTCTTCGGGCTTATGTCCCACCCAAAATCTTTGTATATCGTTTGATCCACTAAGCGCAGATCTACGGTAGGGATCTATCGGGTAAATCTGTTGCCTAGAGAATTGTGCAGAATTTTTGAAAAGGGCGAAAAAGGTATGCTATGCATGCTTTATGGGGATGTTCATTATAGATGGTTTATAACGAATTTAGCGCAGATATAATGGTTTATAGGTAAAGACCATGGTATAACCAATGTTAAGGAGTGACTTAAGCAAGCATATATATATTTGCATTAATAAAAATATATTGAAGGCTTGGAAGGGTTGATTGAGTCCCAATAAGTGAATGTGACTAAGGGTTAGTCTATGTTGGGTTTAATAAATCATTCCACATAGGGATTTATGAAAGGGGCCTTAACCATTATGGATTAAAAGTTTGACTCAGAAGATTATTAAAGACACAGGTCCCGGTACATGCGTAAGCCCAAGTTTACACAAGTCAACACAGTTCATTATGGCTAAAGTGAATTAAACATCATTTAGGGCATTTATAAAGGAACTCGACTGCGGATTAACAGAGCAAGCCAGAAGTTAACGTCCTCTTCTAAATTCAGTTATGTTCCTGTTATTTCATGTTCTTTGAGGTATCTTTTACCCTCTGTAATAGTTTTTACTTCATATAGTTAAAGAAGCAGTTAAATCATTTGGACAGTTTCAGAAATCAACAATTGTTCCACAATGTATAAAAAGATGAAAATTTACAAAGAAAGGGTTTGAATTTTGGAGAACCTAGAGACTAGGCCACTATATTCCTGATATCATCGTTGATTAATGAAAGAATCAGGAGTTTCCATTAGTTGTTGGGTATAATTTTGTAACCTTCTATGTCATGTGTCATGTTATGTTTTCTTCTTTCAAGCATAGTATTGAAGCTGTAGACCTTTATTTGCTTATGTAGATAAAGTTAAAATTCCTTAAAGAGCACTCCTATACTTGAAGTTTCCACCTTCCTTTCTAAGTTATAGATAATAGTTTTTGTGAAAGACCAGCATATTATCTTTAACTTCTCCAAGAGTCATAGATAGTAGTTTTTGTGTTAAGAAGCATATTGTCTATGATTCAGTTCTCATTTTCATAGTTCTTCTAAGTTATAGATAGTAGTTTCTATGAAAAACTAACATATTATCTTTAACTTCTCCTTCAAGCTTTCTTCACTCGTCATTTATATCTAGAAACAAATGGCATTCTGAGATGTTCCGGTCATACATGTGTTAAGGGTTAAAGACCAAGTTTTTCGGGTCCTTCATTTGAGAACACAACAAAAAATAAGTGACAGTAAATAATATTTATTAATGTATTAAGCATAATTTCTCTACAGCCAGGAAATTGGTTTCTTAAGGTACAACACTTTCCTGAATTATTTTTACTTAGAAAAGTTTTAGAAATTTCACTATTATCAAAGATAACTGGTTCTTCCAGTGAATCACCAATTGTTGTGTTGTGCAAAAACCCCCCCCCCCCCCCTCCCCCCATTTATTTTACATAAATAACTTAGGAGACTATTGTATAAATAAATAGGGACCCTTAAAAAATTAACAAACATAGGAATATAGTTTAGTTTAGGGTTTTTGTTACGAAGAATTTGATTTTCTAATAAACAAATCCTCATAAAATCTTGAATGAATTGAATAAGGCTTACCTTAAAGAAAACTCGACAATATCACATGTCACAAAGTTTCAAAGAAACAAAGTTTCATTTACTCTTTTGAAATAGGCGATTGCGATAAAAAGATAGCCACTAAGAACCAAAACATATATTTTTCTTAAAAAAACTTAAGTATTGATGATTTCCTTTATGGCAGAAATTCCTCGCATCGCAATCTTATAACAAAAGTGATATATCATAAGACTGAGGAACATCCCAATTGTGGAATGTGATAAGCTACCGAACCTGAAAAACTGTAAAACTCACTCTCTAAAAACATCACGTCCGAATAAATAGCAAGAGTATCAACATGCTCCCTGCTTGTATCATTCCCAATTCCCCCGATAGTGATAAAACTATTTCTTCAAGAGTGCACCTAAGGAAAATCATAAAGCTAAAAAACAAAAGAAACGCTTAATAATAAACCCATGGGCCCACTACAATGCCATGTCACTTCTCACACATTCGTAATCGCTTAAAGCTTTTAGCCATATCCTTTCTTTGCTACTCCCATAAACTCCGATAGTGATATTACGATAATGTGATTATCAAAATCGCACATCTCATACTTAATAAACCGATACAGTCATATCACTATCATATATAAATAGAGTACTTGAAGACAAGTTTTATTTACCATTTGAAAAGGTTTTGCAATGAGATATATTAATGAATAATAAATAACCACGCGAAGCCATGATTTTTTTTATTAAAGGATTCTAGCGCTATTTATGATTTCAAAGCCCAAGGAGATTTGATGGACTTTTTAGATTGATTCGCATTTAAACTTCCCATTCCGTGATTTCAAAGCCTTGTGTGTTTTTATTCTTCTGCATTTAACTCCTATTGTTCTTCATTCCTCTGTAATCTCAATTTGCAGGTTTCGCCCTTGAAAGAATTGTGTAATAGGATGACTAAGTTGAAGAAAGGAAAGAAACCCAGCGAAGCCACACAATCTTCTACATCTGATGTAACAGAAATGCCCCCATTGTTCTCAGACATGACATGCACTATCGACAATGTTACTTCCTCATGGGAAACCATGTACCAGTTGCTGGAGAGTGATTGTCCTAGGATAATTCAAATTAAAGCAACAACAGACGCTACTACCTCTTCTAAAGCCACCCATTTTGACGTTGTAAGTTCTTTCCTCCATAGAATTGCTGCTAGACCTAATATTTTACCATACAAAGATATGGTAAATGGATAATATACAATATTAACATTTTTGACTGATCATTCCAGACTTCAAGGCAAACGGTTATTAGGTCCTTCACAGCAGAAGACTTGAAGAGCATGTATCTTATACCAGGCCCACAAAAGGTGTATGAGAAAGCCTTCCTTGACCATTTCGAAGCCGAGAATGAGGAACCATTAGACCCAATTAAGCAATGGAGGTCCAATTCAAACAAGCACAAATATGATAAATCGAGTATGTATTCTGTATCATCTCTCGCTACTCCCTACTCTTATATTGCAGCGATGATGTGTAGATTGTTTGGATATGCCGATACAACCAAGTTCTCTGTTGAGTGGGTTCCTATAATTGATGCATCAGTAAATTCTTTTATAATAGATTTGCGCACTATCTTGTCTAGCAACCTTGCCCTAAAAATTCAGGAATATAGACAATACCGATATGCCACCTCTAGAACAATCCCACCATTTTTTATGAGTGCCTATATTATGGATGCAGTCTCTTGTACTACTAGTTTCCCAACTATGTGGTGGAAATGGACTATTCAAGATCCTACCCCCATTCATATATATCACAAAATCTTGTGGGAATCCAATTTCCAAACCCATTTCTATAAAATATGCCAAGGATTTATGCTACCCATCCACCAACTTGTTTTTGACAAGAGGGCCCCAAGGTTATCTGATGAGGCCAAGATTGATTTTACACCAATATGTAGGTGGTTTGGGGAAGAATTATTTACTGATGTCCGAGTCTTTGGAAGCATAGCACCTCCCCATATTCTCCCATGGTATGTACTAGATAAACTGCTTGCAAGAGAAATTGCTTACAAAACTGTAGGGGATGGGATAACCAAAACCCTAAAACAATCTAAAAAGTCTCTTTGGCCTTCCTTTCCCCTCCAATGCGGGGTTTATGCATTACACAATTTCAAGCATGTTGCACTTGAAATTGATCACATTGCATGTTTAAAACTTGCCACCATTCCTAGCAGACAATTTGACCCCAGTAAGGTTGCACAGAATTTCACTACTTCAATAAAAATAAGACAGTTCATCCATGAGGATGATGATTTTGATGAATTTTTTTAGTCAACTGAGCTGTTTTCACAAGTGCAACATTTGGCTACTCTGAGATTGGACTCAGAGGAGTTAACCCAATTCCACTAGTACAAGAGGGAAATTTTACAAAAGGTCCCTTTTGATATGTTAGAAATCCCTCAACCAAATGTTCAAAAGGAACAGAGCTCAAGACGAAACTCAAAAAAGTGCGCAAAACATAGTTTCGAGTATAATTTAGAGGAGAAATCAGAACAAGATTTTGAACAAATTTTAGAGAAGAAATCGACACAAGTCTCATAGAATTACTTAGAGAAAAACTCACAGAAGAGCCTAGAGAAGAGCCTAGAGCACAACTTAGAGAAGAGTCTAGAAAAGGACATAGAGAAGGAATCCAAAAAGGTCTCAAAGGAGAAAGAAGTGGAAGATGTTTCCACTAAAGTTGATACAGATGAATCCCCTCTGAAAAATCAACTAGACGAGGCATGGAAACATTTTAACCAACATCTAAGAGGACACCAAGGGGAAAAAGATGTTGAAATGGAAACAACTTTCAACACACCCCAAAACACTGGATAAAGTTCACTCACTAGAAGAGCTACTAACAAATTTTTTACCACAGAAGAAGTTGAGAACATCCTAGCCTTCCCTTCAACCAAAATCATTCTCAGAGTGGAGGAAATCCATCCTCTTGATATCTTTTACGGTCCAAAGAATTAGGTTATAGTGAAAAGACAGAGGAAAAGGAGGAAAACAGAAGCATCATCAACAATAATTCCTAATAATGAATGCATGGATGTAGTATGGAAGGACACCCTCATGGATCCTTTATAAAATTTGACAAAACTATCATAGTTTAAAAGTGCTTATGCATCTGCTACTATTGACAAGGCATTGGAATTCAACAATTGGTAAGGGAGAAAGAATAAAGAATACATCAGCTAGAGCAGTAGTTGGCAGAAGAGAGATAGAATGTCGACCATTGAATGAAGGCACAAATGGCCCAATTACATCAGATCCTTAACCAATTGAAGCTCCATGTTGATGGTGCTAGACCCACCAACATGTCAAGGGGATCTCCCTTGTAAGAATCCCAATTAGACCTTAGACCGTTTGGTGTAGGAGTCCCATTAATGGGTTGTAAGATAATGCCTTGATCGTGATGTCGCACAGAGGCAAGTAGGATAACTATGTCAGTAGCAAGGTTGTGACTGATGCAGTGAGTCAAGGAAGGTGTATGATAGGTTCTAACACATAAGGAGGAGATGAGGGTGAAGGTGAGTTCCAAGTTGAAAGGGATCAGTCCCAACTCGGCTAGGAAAACATAACACAAAAGGACATGCACAACTTCAAGTCCAACAATCCACTTGGATGTGGCAGTCACAACATACAAGGTAAGATAACACATACAACACTCACGGATCAGTCTGAGACGAGTGCAACAGTTGTTACAACAAGGTTCATGTGAAAGGTATGTATGATTTCCGATAGAGGATTTTACACGGGCGGGTTAACATTAACAACATATGCAACACATTAACAACAAGATTCATATAATTGAATACAAATCAGTTCATAGACAAATATGTAAGTTAAAAAACATATATCATTAAGGCAAACGGAGTAGTCCAACTACAATAACAACATATGCATGAAAATGTGATGGCTCTTATTATATAAAGAAGTGTAAGTCGCAATCATGCAATACATTCATGTAAAACTGCTAGCCCCAATAGTGGAACGTTAGAGCCACATCTTCCTACTCCTCCAAAGAGATGAACTAGCTCCATGCAGTGGAGAAGCCAAGGTGTGTTACAATATTGTCCAAGTTCTTTCCAAGATAGTCTTATCAAAAGCTTGGCTGACCAAAAGCCTCTACAATGAGTTATGAGGGACTATTTATAGCAAAGGGTGGGATGACCCTTGACATCCCCTTTGTGACAGTTCAACTACCCTCATCACTCTTCACCTACTTTATGATTGTTACATCCAACCATTAACACTTGACTTACACTTGACATGACTCAACATTCAATGCACATGTACTCATGTGAGACAACATGGCTTGAGAAAGCCTTGCAAGACATCACTAATACTCAGTTCGCTAGGATGAGACAACTCTTTGACATGCTTGTGATGGTGAAGGTGGTGAGTTGATGCCAAGCTTGGTCGTCTGTGATGGTGTGCATGCATCTCATGGTGACATCTTGCTGAAGTGAACTCTTGCCTCCGTTGAAATCAGTGCATTGGTTCAGCCCCTTCATCCAACTCGTCTGCTAACATGTGCATGGTCTTCTTGGGTATAGCTGAACCGGAAACACACTAATGCATAGTGTATGTGTTGATCTTCAAGTGTGTGCAAGTAGTCATGCACATCAACTTTGCGAAGTACATGTTCAGCCCCAGTTAGACTTGCTTCTTATCTTTGCCTTGGTGAGTGCACTGAATGGGTTGGATTGCATGCGTGCGCTCAACGACATGCATGCCGCTAAATCCCTTGCATGTGATCAACAACACTGCTCACCATGTCTTCTTTGTGTTAGCTGCTCGAATGGATCCCTAACTTGTACGGGCATAGTTTCATCCATGAGTGCATGTTGCACCCATTGTTGTTCCTCTTCCTATTGTAACTCATTCGTCTATCTATGCAGCTTCATGTTCTTCCTGAGTCACTGCTTCAGCACATGCAACACCTTCTTTCATCCATCTTCTACCTTCATGCGATCTTCATGTCTCGTCATCACTTCATGGCCAAAGTCTCCAAAGTTGCTTTCATCATCAATGGACCTGCTTGAGCTTGCAACCTTGTTCCACCTTTGTGTTGTCAACAACCCTCCTCTTGCATTCGTTGCATTTAACATGCTACCTTCAGCTGTTATTCATGGTGTTTCTCATTGTGATGTTTTTGTTGTCATATCCTAATGTCCTTGTCTACGAACAACTTGATGTCTTCATGGGTAGGAAAGTCCATGGAAACTTGATCGACTGCATCCCCAAGTGTGCTCTGAATGGTGTCTTCATCTCTTCTCTCCTGGAAACCATTGTACTTGTACTGATAAGAGGAAGATGAACACCTGGGATACTTGGAGACATGGAAACACTCATGACAAGTAATATTTCAGTCGAAAACCAAAATGAACATGAGAACTAAATTGCAACATACCTAGGTGCATGATCATGAAGTTTCGCAATTTCGGGTCAGAGGTTGGGAGACCGACTACCAAGACTGCACAAGGAACAGTCTGGCCTATTGATAGATTGGTTGACTACTAGAACTGAACAATACACAATCAAATCTAGTTGTTGATTACTGGGATTGCGCAATGCACAATTCCAGCTAGGAAGGACTGCTAGCCTAGGGACAGATCTGCACAATTTCTTGGGCCAAGCAGCCACTATCCTCCAAAAATGCACAAAATAGTCATGTAGGCTAGTGCTGGGTAGGAATGCACAAATCTGGAGAGGAAGGTGAGCCTTCCTTCCCCAAATTGCAAAATGTAGCTTTAGTAAAGGCATAGTCCAGGCCAAGGTTGGCCTAACTCACCGATGGGGAATTGAAAGCAACTAAGACAGTAAATGCATGGCGACACTAAGTGATAGTAGAAGTGATTTATAGTGCATGTAAAACATGAATGAAAGATTCAAAAAAAAAAATCAACATGCATGTGGGTGAAGCAATTCATCAGTTGGGCAAACGTTCATGCAAAAGTAGTTTCATGCATGCAACAACAGTGAGATGGAAATTAAAACTGAAACAGAGCTAGGACAAGCTAGTACATATGTAAACGACAACAAGAATTCAAAGAATCAAGCAAACAACACTCCCACAAGGGAAAACACAAAAGCGACAGTAATGCAACACAAGGCATGGGAAGCAGGCTTACACCAAAGCATCTTAGTTGAATGTGCCGACTGCTCCTAAATGTGATGTGGGATGTCAGAGCTGCAAGATTTATGTGAGGCATGAGCTCTGCAATGTCTAGTTGATGAATTTTGATAACATCGAGGTTGTGACACGCATGCCACAAATCTAGGGGAAGCGACAATTGGTGGGAAGTTTTGAAACTACTCCTTGCATGTAACCTCCAACTGCTAAATATAGATCCCTGAAACAATGGATGCCTTTTCATGGTGTCTTGGGAGAAGCAACCCATGCATGCAAGTTTTTTTTGCTCAGTCCCAGAGGGAACTAGTCAACTCAGCTACACATGCGAGAGACTGCTCAACTGTTGGAGAAAAATGCACATTTCTGGCAAGGAGCTAGGCTGGCTAGCAGGGAGATTTGCATAATTTCTAGGCAAAGCAGCTGACTACTACCCAGATTTGCACAAATTTTGGGTTGCGTAGCCTTGCAAGGTAAATTTGTGAAAATCCTGTTGGGAGTGTTTGCACGCAGGATTGCGCAATCCTGGAGCCCAGTAGGCTGCCAGAGAGGATTCCACAATTTCTAGAGGGAAGGTTGGTTGCCCTCCAGAAATGCACAATTTTCAAGGGGAAGATGCTCAGCCTGTAGTTGGACCAAGTTTGGGTGAACAACATGTGAGGGGAATGGATGAAGTTGTGACCAACAGGATGCCTTTGTGCAAGAAAGACACTGAAGCTTGTGAAGTTGACAAAGCAAGGCAAGCTACTGTGAAGGTTGGAAGGGAGGCTCCAAAACGAGGCTAAGGAAAAATTTTGGATGGTGGTTGTAGTGGCTACAACACTTGCTGACACACTGGTAGAACTCTAACTCTCTGAATGGACCTTTTTCATGAAAAGCAAGTCTAACACCTTCGGAAGTATTGTTCATTTTTTAGCTCATCTTGGTTTCACACTAACTTGATTGTAAGATGTAGCATCTACCAAACCCTTGGTTTATTGACACACATTCCAAACCAAGGCAACACAGTTGTTTCGATTAGGGATGAGCGGTATATAGGTGCACAAGCAGTATAGTCGTCAGAGTCTTAGTTTCATCTCCAGTGTTGCTCCATTGCCACCCGGCCTGGACAGTACCCGGTGGAGTCACATAGGAACATAAACATGCCTCCTCTACCAGCGAGCCTAGTCAGTACCCCGACAGAGTTACTTTCATCACTTCCCTGCACTGGAGGCCTTTCTCTTCTTTCACCTTATGCATTTTTTATTTTGAATTTTTGAATTTTCATTTTTTCATTTTTCACTGTGTATAGCATTTACTCATTTCAAAGGCAGAAGAGGGATCCCAAATTATTGAGAGCAAAAGAGGTTGTTCTAGTAGAGAAGTAGTTATTATATCTCTGATGTGTCTGTTAAGGTTTTCCCCCTTACGTTATTCTACTTGACTAAGCTGACAAGGCTTAACCCAAAAACAATCGACTAGAGAAGGTGAAACTAGCTAGCGTGCAAGCGTTGTGTTTACACCAAGGTTCACTATGAATAGTATGTATTTTCCTTCGACATATCATGGAATAAAATTAACAAGCTTATCATACAAAGGCAAGATGACAGATAACAAAGTAGTGATATTTTTACAGGCCCTCTTGTACTTTACCCAACTCGCTTCAAGAGTCATACATGGTTTCATGCAAAACTAACCTATGAACTAAACAAGCTAACGAACTAACAATCCACAAAGCAAAGCAAGAGCAGAATATAATCCCTTGTTCATGTGGGACCCCCTATATTGGGAGAACTAGGCGCTCCATCCATCAAAGGATCTGCGAACATGTTGTTGACCTAAGACTTGGGAGATCCAAGTCGTCAGCTTTAGCTGAGCATGTAGAAAAGACCAAGTATCAGGTGTGTATTGAGGAGACCAAGGTTGTGGCCAAAGTTGCTGAGTTCCATCATCGAAAATTTAGGGAAGCTATCGAGATTGAAAAGAGGCCGAACAATCTCAATAGGGATGATGGCTAGAAAATTAGTAGGTGCTGGATTCCAACGCTCTCTTCTTAGTTGGTTTTTCTGCCCCCTCCTCGGTGTTGTGCTTTCTTTATTTATCTATGTCTTGTAGTACTTGTAGTATTATTATTATTATGATTTATTTATTTGGTTATTTTTTCTCTTTTCTAATTTTTATTTTTTCTCGCCTCGTATTTTTATTAGTATTATTATCGCTATTATTATTAGTATTATTAGTACTTTCTAACTTAATTTAACTTCCCAATTTATATTAAATATTTAATTAAATAAATGAATTACC
>APFE031291129.1:154466-165400 GCA_000404065.3 Pinus taeda
AAATTATAAATTATTAATAATAAGATTAAAATATGAACAATATTAAATTAATTTTGACCTGGGTCCTTTAGTCATATTTAGCCGTTAAATTAGCCGTTGGAATCTCTGCTCAGACTATTCAACATGCTACGCTGGATCTGTTTCTTCAGCTTGTCCTAACGATGAACCACACTGGTTGGTTCGAAACGCGTCGAGAAATGTTTGTCTGCATGTGATTTACGCCGAAGCTACTCTTTAAAAGCAAAGCAAGTAAACAAACAAGCAAGCAAACAATCAAGCAAAAAAAGCATGTAAGAAAACAAGCATGCAAGAAAACAATTGAAAAAAAACACTACTCCTACTCCTACACTAACAGTACATGGGCCTGATCACATGAAGTGATACTTCCAATGCAGCCACCGATGCATTGGTAGACCCATGTTGGTGAAAGTTTAGTCCGTGAGAAACCCAGTAGTGTGAACCATCAAGCAAGAAATATATAATAATGAAGGCAACCACACTACATTATTCAAAGTGCCCACGAGACATAAGTGAGTGCATGTGCATGACGGGCAGTCCACAGACTTATCATGGTGTTGTGTGACACTACGTGCAACTTTGAAGCATAAGCACACTCTTGACTATGACATGAAAGCAAATGAAAGAAATAAAGATAACTTGTGTCATGTACAAGTTCTTGCAATGTAAGACTCCTCCAATGCATGAGCAATGGGATCGTGTAGTTCTAGTGGAGGAAGTAAAATCTTAGTGTTAGATTGATCTTTAGTGTATATAGATGAGTGATGAGGAGCCTTGAGTGTTTGAACAATTTCCTGATCGGAAGCGAAACCAACCTCGGGACAGCGAGGGCCTGGCATAACCATCAGCTCGGGCTAAAGTGCCTCGACGGTCTGTGGGGTTTCAACTTCAATGGCAGATGGATCTTCGTAGAACAATGGCTTAAATGTATTAACAACGAGTGAATCAAGATCGTGATAAGATGATGAGGTGAAGAGATCACGACAACCAAGATCAGAAAATTTAGGATGTTGGTTAGCATCCTCATGGTTTGATGAATCACGTAGATGGATAAATGAGGAGGAAGGATGTTCACCCTCTGCATTTCTGGAAAAAGCAGATGAAAGATTAAGTGAATTTTCAATGAATGATTGGTCCTCTCCATTATTGGATGATGGACCACCATATGGTGTGTCTTGTGAAAGATCAACAATGGGTGCATCCGTGGATGAAGACACACATGCAAAATCTTGGATGGCAGGTTCACCAACGATGTTATGAAAGAACGAAGGAGACTTATATGGAAGGGATTCATCCTTTGCCAAGTGTTGATGCTCAAGCTCCCACTGATACTCTTCATGAATGACTATGCATGTTGGTTGTGCAACACCAACTCCGTCAGTGGGTTGTTCCTCATTCACAACAAGTGAAGAGTTCGGAATGGAGGAACAAAAGACAGCATCATCCGGAGGAACACCCTAGTGCGAAGATGGAGGTCATAGAAAAGAATGCATATGAGGACTCCAAGGACTCACAACCAAATCTACGCAAAAATTGAGTGAAGTGATGTTGGGAGGGTGTGAAGGATGAACAGGCATGTGAGCATGATCCTCAACATCACTGGGCAGTGGTGGAGCTATTGAATGAGAAGAAGGTGGACAGTCAGTCAAGATAGTGCCTGCTTCCACATGAGATTGCACAACTCGACCAATGAAGAATGTTGAGCGAGGCTAGATCTCAAACTTTCTCTTGGGACGGGTATATTTCTTAAGGCAATACTCGAACTGGTCTGAAAGATAAGAAAATTTCATCTAGCTCCTTAAAGCTTGAAACTACAAGTCACTGAAGTGCTTCCAAAAATCAATAGCAGATTCATGTAGAGCCCTCCATTGTTGTAATAGTTTCCAATCAATATGGTCTGGATCAAAGTGATAGAACATGTCTTCAATAAGATCACATAAGTGCTCAAATGAGTGTGCGGTGTCAGCCAGTATGTTGAGCACCCAACGAAATGGATATTCGCAAAGTGTGTATGCAAGCAACAAACCAGCCTGTTCATCAGAAAACTCATCTTCCTCATGAATCATGGAAAGAAAGTTATGTAAGTGCTCAGGCCAAGAAACTTTTCCTTCACCATCATACATGTGAGTGGACAAGAGATCAAAAATCTTCCCTTGATATGGAGACATCTTCACGATTCGAAAAACACCTCAAGGGAAGAAGAGTGCAAGACTCCGTGAAAGATATGCAAAGGTTCAAAAGTGGATGAGAGGACACAGCTTGTCATCAGGCCCTCCTTCTAGCACCATAAATGTTAACGGTGCTGGACCCGCCAACATGTCAAGGGGATCTCCCCGGTAAGAATTCCCAATTAGATCTCAGACCATTTGGTGTAGGAGTCCTAGCAGTGCATTGAAAGGTAATGCTTTGACCGCGATGTCGCACAGAGGCAAGTAGGATAACTCTATAAATAGCAAGGGTGTGGCTGATGCAATGAGTCAAAGAAGGTGTATGAGAGGTTCTAACACATAAGGAGGAGATGAGGGTGAAGGTGAATTCTAGGTTAAAAGGGATCAGTCCCAACTCGGCAAGGAACACACAACACAAAAGGACATGCATGGCTTCTGGCTTAGTAGTCCACTCGAATGCAACAATCACAACATACAAGGTAAGATAACATGTATAGCACTCACGAATCAGTCTGAGATGAGTGAAATGGTTGTTACAACAAGGTTCATGTGAAAGGTTTGTCTGATGTCCAGCAGAGAATTCAACACAAACGTGACAACATTAACAACATATGCAACACATTAACAACAAGATTCATATAATTGCATACAAATCAATTCATACACAAATACGTAAGTTAAACAACATATGTAATTAAGGCAGTCAGATCAGTCCAACTACAATAACAACATATGCATGAAAATGCGTTGGCTCTTATTATATAAAGAAGTGTAAGTCGCAATCATACAATACATCCATGTAAACCTACTGATGCCAAGATTGGTCATTTGTGATGGTGCGCGTGCACCTCATCGTGACATCTTGCTGAAGCAAACTCTTACCTCCGTTGCAATCAGTGCCTTGGTTCAGCCCGTTCATCCAACTCATCTTCTAATATGCGCATGGTCTTCTTGGGTACGGTTGAACCGAAAATACATTGATGCATAGTGTCTGTGCTGATCTTCAAGTGTGTTTTGGTGGTCATGCACATCAACTTGCTGAAGCACATGTTCAGCCCTAGTTGGACTTGCTTCTTGTCTTCGCTTTGGTGAGTGTGTTGAATGGGTTGGATTGCTTGCATGCACTCAACGACATGCATGCTGTTGAATCCCTTGCATGTGATCAACAACACTATTCACCATGGTTGCTCTCTGTCAACTACTGGGATGGATCCCTAACATGTACAAGCACATTTTCATCCGTGAGTGCATGTTGCACCCACTGCTGTTCATGTTCCTTTTGTAACTCATTAGTCTATTTGTGCAGATTCATGTTCTTCCTGAGTTGCTACTTGAGCACATGCAACTCCTTCTATGTTCCATCTTCTACGTTTGCTCAATATTCATGTCGCGTCGTCATTTCATGGCCAGAGTCTCCAAAGTTTCTTTCATCATCAATGGACATGCTTGAGCTTGCAACCTTGTTCCACGTCCGTGTTGTCAACAAACTTCCTCTTACATTCATTGCATTTGGTATGTTGTCTCTAGCTGTTGTTCATGATGTTTCTCGATGCGATGTTGCTTCTGCCTTATCTTGATGTCCTTGTCTATGAACAAATTAATGTCTTCGTGGGTAGGCAAGTCCATGGACACTTGATCGACTGCATCCCGAGGTGTTCTATGAATGTTGTCTTCGTCTCTGCTCTCCTAGAAACCATTGTACCTTTACATCTGAGAGGAAGATGAACACCCGGGATACCTGGAGACATGGAAACACTCATGGCAAGCAATTTGTCAGTCAAAAACCAAAATGAACATGAGAACTAACTTGCAACATACATGGGTGCATGATCATGAAGGTTGCACAAATTCAGCCGAGAGATTGGGAGATAGACTGCCAAGACTGCACAAGGCATAGTCTGGGATGTTGGGAGACTGGTTGACTGTTGGAACTGCGCAATGCACAGTATAGTCTGGCTGTTGACTGTTGGCATTGTTAGCTCTGTTATGTAAAAGGATAAGAAAATGGATTCAAGCACTCTCAAAGGCTGTAAACACACTTAAGTTCATGCCAAGCCAACCATTTCTGATATTCAATTCTTCAAATTTTGGCTAAAATCTTCCTACCGGTTGAAGAAGTTGCAAGAGGAAAGCCCTTGGAGTAGCGGAAATACACTACCGGGAGGCACAAATACTCTAAATTCATGAAAAATCTCAAATCGCAGGCTTAAGGGTCCGAAATCATATCAGCCATTGGATCTGGCCGATCAGTGATCCAGATTGCGTCGGCATACCGCAGTCAGAGCAGGCAGGCAGTGGCAGCGACTCAGGAGACCTCACCGATGAGTGATCTCCGATATCGCATCAGCGGGTCGCAATGGAGGACTTACAAAAGAGGTTTGGGCCTTTATATTTGGCGATATGCGATCGCTGACATCACATCGCCGATATCGCATCGGCGCTTACAAAGGGGGCAGGGCCTTTTGCATGGTTATGTTTGCGATGCGATAAGCCGAACCCGATGGCGCTATAAATTATTTCTCATAAATTTTTGGGTCCGCGGTGATATCGATATCGGCGCTTTTAAAAGGGGCGGAGCTTTGATACAAGGCATGTATGCGACTCGATGGGGTCCGAGAGATAAAAGTTTATATATTTTCAGTTCCGACGAAGGCATTTCTTTGTGTTTTTCAGTGCTTTTATATATGTTTCCAAATATGAGGAATCAATGGTATGGGCCCATTTTGCAATCGGCATATCGCAATCGGGGAAATCAGTGGTGCATAGCAAATTGCATGAATGGATGCCGATGCGATGTGGCCCGGACCCGATGGGTTTTCAAAGAAGAATGGCATAATATTTGAGGTCCGCAAAAGCCATTTTTATGATTTTGGGACATTTTTACATGTATTTTAAAATACAATGAAACAGAGGATTGGCCGGTTAAGATATGCAATGCGACCCGAAAGGCAGACCCGATAGAAAAAATATATGTGTGTGGGCCCTTGATATTCAAAAATAGCAAGGTGGGTAGTATTTCTCAGTGGCGCGAAGATGATGAAAGCAAGCATGCAGCAGTACAGCGCAGTAGGTAGCTGCCTTCAAATAACAGTATGGCCGAGTAGGAAAGAGGACGTGCCCCAAACAGATAAACATTTATTAGTCATGATGGAGCCATTTCAATGTTCAGCGACTGCAGTTAATCAGCAGTATGGCTGAGCAGGAAGCAGGACACCGCAGATCCAGTCAAAGCATTCAATGGCTATGGGCTTCACCCATATTTCATTCCACCTACCCAAAAAGGACCGCAGAGCACCAAAGAGGGACAAATCTATTCAAAACACAGTCAGATTTGTATCAAAGGGCCATTCCTAAATGTAAATATGGTTGGTGGCCATTTATGGGCTCCTCCAGGCATTGTTTAACAGAGATATTTGGTATTGTAACACTATATATACTCAGAACTCAAATGTAATCAGGTGATGAGTGTTTGGTGAATGAGAGCTTATTGTAGCCTTCTAACTTCTGGAGACTGTAACTACTTTGTAACCTGTAGCGTCTGGTCTTCATTTCCAATTGATACAAGCTTCTTTTGCTGTCAATTGCTCACTTTCCATTTCTTCTTCTTGTTCCAGGCTGTGCCTGTTTTGCATTCGTTCATTTGTTGTAAATGTTAGCATTAGAGGGGCTGTCATCCCACCTCTGTGTTAGAATTTTGCATGTATAACTGAACATGTATGCAGGTTTCTGTTGTTGTAATGCATAGAGACTTGTCATCCTGTCTATGTATTAGAATCCAGATTTACAGACCTTTTACTAGTTGCCGCCGGCCATCACAGGGTCCTGTGCATCCACTGGGGTGATTAGTTTTCTTCATTATCACCTTTACCTTAAGCTGTGAGCAATTGGTGGTTAAAAGCCTTGTAGTCTGGGGGTGTTCACCCATGTCTGGGGTCAATCATAGTGGAAGTGGTTATCTGGCTTAAAGGTGTTGCACATCCTCCATTTATCCATCATTTCATCCAATAGAATTGTTAAATTTTTAATGTTCCTGAGCATCACTGATATACAACCTAGGTGAGTTTCTTGGGGTGATAACATTAATTGGTGCCGTTGCCGGGGACAGGAGAATCAAAGCTCAGCTTCCCTGGGAGAACGACATAGTTTCAAGCTTTGATGACAAACAAGGTTTGAACACAGAATTTGGTTGTAATCATCTGTCTGACGACTCCACTGGTGGAAAACCATCCTTGGCGACTCCACTTTGAAGTTCTGGCTTAGTTTGTGAGGCATACTAGAAGAAATCCACAGAAGTTTCCAGCTGAACCATTGCTTGACCCTGAAAAAGTTGTTAAATCGAAGAAATCATCAAAGAAAGGGGCATCAGGATCAGGTAAGCCTAAAAACTCTGATTTATCCCTGAAAGATGAGTTTATAGCTGCAGAATCACAGCTTGAAGTTTTAGAGCCCAGCACTGTTAGCAAAGAAATTCTTTTAGAGATCAGTTCAGCCCCTTTTGCAGTCAGTTCTCCTTTGAATCCCAGTCCAAAGAGAGTTTCCCATACTTTCCAAAACATCCCAATATCCTTCCCATCCATTACATTATCTCCTGCTGCTCTACTTGTTAGTATTCTTCCACATATTCCAAATATGGCAGGACAACAAGCACCTACCAGGATTGAAAGGATCGTTGCTGCTAGGTATGGACCGTTGGTCTTGCCTGTACCTTTAAATGCCATGCCTATAGGATAATATCAAAAATATATGCCAAAATTTACTAGAACAGAGGGAGTGATAGCGGAAGAACATCTCAAAGCTTTTTATAGTTATGCTGACAATTTAGATATCAGTGAGAATGACGTATGGATGAGAGTTTTTGTACAGAGCCTTGATGGAGAGGCTAGGAAGTGGTTTAGAGAATTACCCAGAGATCTATAACAGATATTGAAGCATTAGATGAAGCATTTTTGAAGCAATGGGGAGATAAGAAGGACCTATTATATTATCATACTGAGTTTGGAAACTTGAAAAGAGAAAAGGGTGAATCTTTGACTGATTTCAATAAAAGATTTAATAAGATGTATAGTAAAATACCAGCTGAGGTAAAGCCTACCCCCACCACTGCCAAACTTACATATGCTAATGCTTTTGACCCTAATTTCTGCTTACTTTTGAGAGAAATAAGATGCCCTACTTTGAATGATATGCAAGAAGTAGCCCTCGAGGTGGAATCAAATATTATGGCAGCAGAGAAGTTGAAAAGTCAAATTGATAGGAGAAAGCCGAGAGGGGAGGTTTCTTCTTCTCAGGCTCCAACTTTAGAGCCTAAGTTATACAAAATGACTAAGATGATAGAGTCATTGGCTGTTGAAGTTTCAAGGCTAAAAGTAGAGCAGGCTTCAGGCAAAACAAGGCAGTAAAATACATTTGCTCCAAGAAGTCCAAACCCATTCAGAAAAGCAAACGATCAGCTACAAATCATGCAAAGAGGTGAGAAAGCCAAAGAAGATCATAAGGTTAAAGCTCCTTTTCAAAATGCAGTAATGGAAGGGGAACAATTTGAAGAAGAGGAAGATGAAATTCACTGCATGGAAGATAAAGGTAGCGCTGTATTTTTGACATTGGCTGAATATGAAGAGTCATTGCAGCAAGAGAAAAACAAGCAAGGATGGGACACTGGTGCCGTGCTGCAATCAGGTGAACAGTAGCGCAAATATAATCTAAGATCCAATGCAAATAATGCCAAAGAAACAATTGCATAAGAAGCTGCTGCCCAAGTAGCTCCACAGCATACCAGGCAAAGAAGATCAGCAGCTGATCCGGTCATCCTCAAAGTTCCAGTCCAAGAGGTAAAAACTACTGATAAGCCTTTCTCTTCTTTCAGTTTTGAATCAGAAGTCCAAAAATTGAAGGTTGATGTGCCTCTGGCTGAGTTGGTCAAGAATGAATTGTTCAGAAAACCCATCCTTGAGGCCCTTGATCTACAATCTAAACAAACCTCCATGGACTCTGTCAACTTGCAAGATGATAAGCCTGCTATTGTGCTTAGTCCCATGATTGAACCTGCTGATAATAGTTCTCCATCTTTCTATGTTTCATTGGCTATCCATGATAAAATCCTCCACAATTGTCTGCTAGACACAGGTGCCAGCCACAATCTAATGCCTAAAACTGTCATGGAAGAGTTAGGCCTTGACATCACTAGACCCTATCATGATTTGTTCTCTTTCGATTCAAGGAAGGTAAAATACCTTGGACTGATTAAGGATCTAGCCATTACCTTAACCCAGCTGCCTATGAAGAGTATGATGATGGATATAGTGGTGGCCGATGTCCCTCCGAAGTTTGGTATGTTTTTGTCTAGAGGGTGGATTAAGAGACTAGGAGGGACATTATAGAATGATCTATCTTATGCAATTGTCCCAGTGTTTGGAGGAGAAAGCAGGAGATTATATAGAGAAGCACAGCTGGCATATATCATTAGTGATGAGAAGAATCCTACAAATCATCCCATATATGCAGTGGACACTGATTTTGGTGCATGCATTCTTCAAATAGAAGAATCTCAGAAGGCCTCATTGCAGATCAGGAAACAATCAGATCAGGCCGAGCATGATATAGAAGAATAGATTTGGGAGATGTTTTTCGATGGAGCTTGCACCAAAGAGACTGCAGGAGCAGGGGTGGTGCTAGTATCCCCATGGCAAGAGAGAGTTGAATTGTCCCTGAAGCTGGTATTTCAGGTGACAAACAACATAGCAGAGTATGAAGCTCTGCTATTGGGCCTTCAGGCAGCCAAAGACAGAGGAATAAAGAAGCTGAAGGTATTTGGAGATGTTGATTTGATAATTTAGCAAGTAAATAAAACATTCCAAGCAAAGCATCCAAGGCTGAGAGCTTATATAGATGAGGTATGGAGAGTCAAAGACTCCTTTGATTTTTTCTGCATTTCATATATTCCTAGAGCCCAAAATCAGCTTGCCGACTCCCTTGTTGTCTCAGCTAGTCTGTTTACACCTCCATCTCCTCCCAAACTAGTTTATGAGGTACAAATGAAGTATAGACCCTCTGTGCCTGATAATGTCCACCATTGGAAAGTTTTTGATGATGATGATGAGTTGAATAGGTTTCTTCAAGTCATTGATGAATTTTCTGAAATGCAAATTGACCAAAATAATGATGCTTTGCTAGAAGCGCCCAAGTTCCAGTTTAAAAATAAGATTGGCAAGAATAGCATAGTCCAACTTCCTAGCAACCACATTCCTAAGGGTTTAATTCCTCTTGAGCGATTATTTGATCACAATGATGTGCCTTACAAATCTGCCTATAAAGAAGACCAAGCTGCTGTGTGTAAGCATAATATAGGAAGCCCAGGTTAGCCCAAATTTATTAATCTATCCGCTAATCTATCTGCTGATCAGAATGCAGAGTATTGCAAGTTAATGAGACAGTTTGCTAATATTTTCTCTTGGGAGTACAGCGATCTGAAAACATATGACAAAAATGTAATTCAGCATAAAATTCCGCTTGAAAAAGACACTATTCCTTTCAAACAGAAGCTGAGACCAATGAATCCGTTGCTCCTTCCTCTGGTGGAGAAAGAAATTAAAAAGTTGTCGGCTGCTAAGATAATAGTGCCTCTCAGATATTCTAAATGGGTGGCGAAACTGGTTGTCGTGAGGAAGAAGAATGGAGAAATCAGACTGTGTGTTGATTTCAGGAATCTAAATAAGTGCTCCAAAAAGGATAATTATCCTCTGCTAAAAATGGAGCATTTGTTGCAGCAAGTCTCAGGTGCCAAAGTAATGTCTTTTATAGACGGATTTTCAGGCTTTAATCAAATCGTTGTGCATCCAAATGATCAAGAGAAGACAACATTTACCACGCCTTGGGGCACATTCATGTATGCTAAAATTCCATTTGGACTGATGAATGCTGGAGCCACCTTTTAGCGTGCTATGGATATAGCTTTTGTGGGAGAAAAGGATAAATTTGTGCTAATCTACCTTGATGAGATAACTGTTTATTCTGGCAGCCATCATGATCATCTACAACATTTTAAAAAGGTGTTTTTAAAATGCAGGAAATTTGGAATTTCACTCAATCCCAAAAAATCCCAATTCGCTTTGGAAGAAGGCAAACTGCTGGGGCGTGTAGTGTCGGCTGCAGGTGTTCAAATCGACCCAGAAAGAGTCAAAGCAATTCAGGCCTTGGCTCTCCCTAGATCAAAGAGAGATATACAATCTTTTCTGGGCAAAATCAACTTTGTGAGGAGATTCATTCCTAATTTTGCTGAGCTGGTTAAGCACATAACCTCCATGTTAAAAAAGGGAGCAGAGGTAAAGTGGACTGATGCAGCCAGAAAATATTTTGATTCCATTAGGAAGCTCCTACTTTAATAAGCCCTGACTATAGCAAGGAGTTTCATCTGTTCTCATTTGCCTCTAAGGATACCATCACAGCTGTTCTGTTGCAGCAAGACGAAGCAGGTCAAGAGCATCCAGTGCCTTTTTCAGCAAGAACTTACGGGATGCTGAGTTAAGGTACGATATTATTGAAAAGCAGGTTTATGCTCTTCATAGAAAATTTTAGGGGCGAATGTTCGCCCTTTGGCGAAATTAAGGGGTTTTAAATTTTTACTGGGCGAATATTTTGTATCATAGTACATTTTTACAACCTCAAATAGCCCACCTTATTTTAAGGGAGAGGGTAAAAGAGGTAAATTTAGCCCTTGAAATTAGGAGTTACAACCTTCCATTCGCCCATTTT
>APFE031291133.1:0-32010 GCA_000404065.3 Pinus taeda
ACTTTCTTCGGGAACAAGTGTTGGAACAAAAGGTCAAATTGGAGTATGTTCCTTCTAAGGAACAAGTTGCTGACATTTTCACCAAACCACTGCCCAGAGAAACTTGTGAATATCTCAGACAGAAGCTGGGAGTTATGAATATATCCTCTTGCTGTTGAATATTCAGGGAAAATTGGATGTACGCGTGATGGATAAGGAGTATCCGCGTACATACGCCGGTCGGTACAGAAACAGTCGCGTATATGAAAATTTGTTGGTTATCAAAAGGAGCAGGCTCTGGTTGAAGATATTTTGATAAGGGTATGACAGAGACCATTCGGCACAGGTTCAGGGGGAGCAGATAATCTTCTAATTATGCATTGTTGGCATTAGTTTAGAAGCTTTTGGTTCTAGTCCATAGCTGTTGTTGATTTCAGGTAGAACAAAGGCAGAAGGTGAACAAAAGGACATATTGGTTGCTGATCTGAATGATCAGTGCTGCTGCTATCAGTTGTTGATGTTTTTCAATAATTCGTCTCTATGTCATGTGTCTCTTTCTTATATGGTGTCAAGGTCATGTAACGGCCTATTCTAGTTTCCCCACTATGCCTGGGATGAAGATGTAATACTTTTGGTCATCATATGTAAATTTCTGATGTATTCCACTTGGTTGGATGGATGATTCCCACTTGGTTGGGTGATGGATGTATGTACTAATTGGTATTATGGTCTCGGTTCTTCTTCAAAAACATCTTTTTGCAGATCTTGTCTACAGTCAGGGGGAGCATAGTCAGCACAGAACATTTCAGCATATACTCAGGGAGCACAACCCTTTGCCCTTGATGACAAAGGGGGAGAATGATCTTGGATCTTGGTGTTGCCATCAAGTCCAAAGGGGGAGATTGTTGCATTATGGCACAGGTTTGGAGCTATAGCACAGGTGTTGTCCTTGATGGCAACCCTCTCTGGTAACAGATCTCAGATCAGGCACTCAGAAAGTAGAAAAAGACATATACGCAGGTTCATCTAGACAAAGGCGCGTATACACGCGGTTTATACATTATAAAAGCGCGTATATGTTGGTGATCACTCTTTTGGTCCATGGAAGTTAGATCTTGGAACTTGAACCTATACTTTGGACCATGGCGTCTCGTCAATTGTGCCGATCCACAGTTTTTGGGTTCATGGTATTGAAATGTTATGGTTTTGGACCATGGTATTGGGGAAGGCCTAGGACTATAAAAGAGGAAGGAGATCTTGTGGCAAATCATCATCTGGATTATTTTTAAAGATCTGAAAAGTGTTAGAGCTGGTATATTGGATGGTGATGCAGATCTGGATCTGAAGGAAGAAGGGACTTTAGCACAATAGGAAGGACAAGGTCTTTTCATGGGTCATGATCTTTAAGCTTAATGATAGTATCTCTGTATGATTTTGATCTGCTTGATGTGGCGCTTGTCTGATCTATAAGTCTGATTATCGGGTTATTTAGTGATTGAATATCTGGAAGAGTGTGTTATAGATCTGTACGCAGGTTCAGTGAAGCGAAGGCGCGTATACACGCTGTTTAGGTGACGTAAAGGCGCGTATACGCAGTTTGTTCCATATGCAGATGCGTATGCACGCAAGTTTCAGACTGTTGAAGTTGCGTATATGCTTTAAGTTGTGATCTGGTTGTTTCTGCTTATTGCTGCTGTGTTTTGGGTTCTGTTGTGTGGTTTCTGGTACTGTTTTTGTGTACAGCTGTCAGAGGAGTATCTACTTGTTTCAGATCTAGTTGGTGAAAAGGAGTTTGGTTGATGAAGAATTTCTTGATGATCATTTGATGTTCATGGATCCAGTCTGAAAATTGATGAAACGTGGTCCCTGGAAGAAAGAGAAGGTTGTAGCCTTTTGTAGGCCAGCACCTACGTACTAGTATCTTGGCTAGTGCAAAAGCTAAAGGGGGTTGTTTCTCCCTTCCAGGAGAAACTGGAGAACGAGAGAGAGTTGTAGCTCTCTGCAGGTTGCAGCCTGCGTACTGGTAAAAAGACTGCACCAGTACATTGTAAAAGAAGTTTTCTAATTTAAAAGGAAGATAGAGACGAATTGCAGCAGGTGGTTTTCACCCACATTGGGTTTCCACCTTATATCTTGTGTTCTTGTGTCTGATTGTCTTTCTGCTCTGTTTTACTGTCTCTGGATACTGTTATTGGATTCTGCATCACTGACTAACAATCATCATCAGAAAGATTAAGTAAAATAAAAGCATGTTCTGTATACGCGGGTTTTCTTCTGCATAGCTGCGTACATACGCAAGTTTATTAAATTGAAGTAGCGTATATCAGTTGTTTTTGAAAAAGAATAATTATCCTGATAATACTGATTCACCCCCCTCTCAGTATTATTTTCAACACTAGATAGGTGTCTCATGTAATCTCATTGCGATCTCCAACACTTCCGCCTAAATTCCTATCTTTTGTTGTGACAAAGAAATCCTTAAGTGAGGCAAGAGTGAAGCTATAAACCAATCGCGGTGCTGACTATCTGTGAGATTCATATTATCTTCATAGATTCTACACTTTAGTCTCTGATCCAGCTCCTAGGGTGTTTCGCTGATCCTCATTTCAATTTCCTTGAATCCCACTACTGTTGTGTTTCAGACTTAGGCTTTGGAACTCCTTGTTCAGAGAAGTCTAAGTGTCCACTAATGATGCCAACAATTATCAATGTAGTACTTAATGTACCACGTCAACACGCGATCTTGTAGAAAAGTAACCAACTGCACTTTCTTCATATGATCCTATGTAATATTATGTGTTGTCCACACAGCCTTCGCAACAAACCAAAACTGGTCTGGGTCCTCATTTCCCAAGCCCTTGAAAATGGGAAACTTCATCGTATTCGACATGTTGAATGGTGGCAGAGGTGGCGGTGGCGTGGGTGAAGGTGTATGCTGTGGAAGTGAAAGTGGAGGTGGTGTGGTAGGATGAGGTATTCGCAGAAAACCCTGTCTTATCAACTGTACAATGCTTCGTGGTGAGGTTTATATCACTCCCTCGTCGTTGCTGAAAGGGGGTTCTATATGTTGGGCTATGTTTTGGGGCTACCCTTTCCTAATTTCTGAAGATTCATCCACTTTGTGTAGATCCAAACATCAAGGAAATGGCATAACCCTCTTTTCACACAAGAGCATTTTAATCCAAATATTCAAAGATCTCAAATACTTACCTCACAGTCCCTTGAAGAAGCGTCACTCTGCCTCGTTGTAGTTGACTTAGGTATTGACTGTGAATTTTGTCACAAATCCTCCTATGACTCTATTGAGCCAATGGTCAACAGTGTGTGTGATCTTATCTTCAGAAGCTTCCAATCTCCGCACTAGCTCTGGGGTCTACACTATGGGACCGTCAAGCCTCCACCTTCCTTAGTCATATGCCAATTTAGAGATCCACTCGTATAGCTCGATTGGGAAGATGTTGAAGAAAATTTCATGTATATTTGTATATAGGTATCTATCCAACCATTGTTAGTTTGTTAGGCATGCATTTCTATTTTCTTGTGCCACGAATTTGTGGATCTTTCTACCCAACCAATTTTCAATTTTTTTCTTTGTTGGATTCAAGTGATGCAACATCGGACATCTCTTTATGCATATCTTGGTCCTAACAACAGAACCGTTTGTTGGCTTAGAGGGTCCTGACCCAGGTTTAGAGTTAGTTGCACCAAACAAATTCCTACACTACTGGCCCTTTCAGCATCAATCCGAGAAGTGTGGACTGAAGTCTCACGCGAGGAAATATGGGGGGGATGTTGGAACCAAGTTTCCACACCGAGAGATCGATGTAATGTCATTTTGTGCCCTAAATCAACCTTTGTGTAGATCGTTAAGCCCTTATGGCTTATCGATGGAACTCCCTTTAATCAGCCTTTAGACCTTCACAAAGTTCTATGACTGTCTTTTGTGGACATTGAATAGGTAAGTCAACTATCGACATGCATCAAAGATTACTCTTAACCTAGTAATTACTTAGATTGGCCTAAGTTTTCGATAACTTTAACATACAACAAGATAATCTTCACGTAAGCAATTAACATCAATTGCATTCATATAACAATATAAATCGTGTAAAGTCACACTTAAATACATCATTATTTCATAAACCCATCATTCATCATAGTGTAAAGTGCATTCATATAAAACAGATTTAAAGAGATAAACACAGGTATTTCTCCAACAATCTTCTTTCTTAATATTTAGTTCAACGTACAGACTCAAGACTTCCCTACGCACTCAGCTACAGGGGTCCCCACACTCAACTACGGACTCTACTCTAGGCCTCTGCGCACATAGTTGCAGTGCCTTCCTTCTACTCTAAGACTCTCCTATACTCTCTAAGACACACCTATTTATACAATCCCATGGTTCGCGGACCATGGGTAGATCTTCAAAAGCCGACTCAACTTACATAAAATAAGGGTAAAACCCTTTATGACACTTTAACTATTTACGTGCTCTGCGACCACAATTTGTGGAGAATTTACATTTAAAACATCAAAACTTGGGCTTTTGCCCCAAAATTGACCCAGGGGACCCCATCCCAACAACACTAGTGTTATCTCGAAATATGGGAATAGGCTCATCGAACTTGACTTGAAGATCTTGCAAACTTTGCTTCATCCAAAGAAATTGAGTACAACAAGCTATTTCTGCGACAAATTCTTCTTCTGCTATGGATAACAAGATTGAAGACTTCTTTTTATTTAACCATGAAATAATACAACCACCTAGATAGAATGTTTCTCCACTGGTACTCTACGATCATCAACACTTCTTGCCCAATCTACATCTGTATAAGCTTGGATGACTAGATCATTTACTTTGGGATACCACAGACCATATTTTGTTGTGTCCTTAAGATACCGAAGAATTATTTTGACGACAATAATATGAGATTCATTCGGTGCTACTTGGAATCTTCCTACTTGTCCAATTTCTTACATTACATCAAGTTGGGAGGATGTCACATATAAGAGACTACCGATCATGGATCTATACAACCTTTGGTCCACATCCTTTGACAAATTTTCTAGGCTTAACTTGCAACATGTTACCATGGGGGTAAGGACTGGATTGAAATCTTCCATCTAGAATTTCTTGAGAATTTATTTGATGTACTTGGTTTGATATATGAATATTCCTTTATCCTGCTGAGAAATATAAATCGCTAAAAAGTATGTCAGTTCACCAATCATAGACATTTCAAACTCACTTTACATTTTTTTGGAAAAGTCTTTACTTAATCTGTCATCACTGCTTACAAATATTATATCATCCACATATACTTTGATAATTGTTAGGTTATCTTGATCCACTTTCACATAAATATTGTTATCAACACTTCCTTTCTTGAATCCCTCTTGATGTAGATATCCCTCAAGATGAGCATACCAAGCCCTAGGAGCTTGCTTGAGACCATATAGAGACTTCTTTAATCTGCAGATGTAGTCTTCTTTATCAGAGAGTAGAAAACCTTTGGGTTATTCAATGTAAACTTATTCCTCCAATTCACCATTTAGAAAAACCAACTTAGCATCCATTTGGTAGACCTTGATTTTTCTTGAGCAAGCATAAGAGAGAAACATCTCGATATCTTCCATTTTGGCAACTAGAGAAAATTGTTTCTTCAAAATCGATTCCCTCAACCTGTGCATATCCTTTGCATACTAATATTTCCTTGTCCCTCGTAACCTGTAATCCTTCAATTTTTCTCCCCTTGAACCTATAAAGAAACTACCATCTTGTTCAAACTACCTTCCTGACAATCGTAGACTTCTGTCATGCACTACTGCCTAGACTCCTCCTCTACAAACATTAAGGAGTCAACAAGCTAGATTGTTCAAAATAGTGAGTCACCTAATGAGCCATCTTGACTTGAGTCATTATTTGAAGCAACTCCTAATTCCTCATGACCTTTTGCTTTTACAATTCCTGAAAGAATAACTGCTAAAGCCTTGTTATATGCTTTGTCTTCGTGTACTTGTTTCCTTTTCCAGACCTTTTTATTCCTGCAATCTCGAGCCATGTGCCCATAGTTATGACACTTGAAGCATTAAATGTTGTCCATAGGTGATTCCATCTGATATCTGCAACCATGAGCATTATGGCCATAGTTATGGAATTTGAAACATTCATTGTTTGTACCATCTAGCATGTATTCTCTTCTAACTAAATCATTGTGGAACCTGTCTTGTGCTCTTGCAAACTTTCTTCTAGGGTTTTGCAGATAGTGATTGTATCTGTCAAAAACTTCACAATCCCTAGCCATATTTCCATAGTTAGCACATAAAAAGAAATAACCATTAAATAAATGTGTGTACTTGAATGGTTCACTCAGATGCGATGGTACTTGATAGTTGTACCCGTCAATAACTTTACAATCCTTGGCCATATGTCCATAGTTCGCACATGAAAAAAAATAACCATTAAATAAACGAACATACCTGGAAGATTTTTTATTCTTCTTTGAAGGCAGTGTTATAGTTTGTTGTAGTCCTTTGTTCTTGATTGCTTTGGTCTTATTCTTTGGAGTTGCAACAGTCTTCTTTAGCTTTTCAGTTTGATCAACTTCCTTCTTAGAATCATCCTCTGAATATGTGGAGCTTGTACCTTTACCAACTAGAGCTTTACCATCTTTAATTGCCTTCATTTTTGCTTCTTCATCTATCTTATCTTGCAAGTGTTATTTTTGTGATCCCTTGAGTTTGTTGATCTCATCACGGGTTGCATCAAGTTCTTCTTTCTTTTTGACAAGATCTTCTTGAAACCATATTTTCAAGATCTTCCTCCTTTTTTCTGCCTCCTCAACTTGTACCTTGAGAAGAGTGGTCTTCTCTACTTCTTTGCTGAGAACCTATATCTGTTCCTTCTGTTTCTCATTTTCAATCTTGAGCTTGCTTATTTCTACTAAAGATGTTTCTAATTACTTTTTATTTTGGTCAACAACAAATATGTATCTTTGATCAGATTCCTTCCTTTCAATTTCTACTTCCCGCATCTGTTGTGTGATCATGCTAATCTCTACAAACGCTATGTCTAGTTCTTGTTTCTTCTATTGGACTTCTCTCTCGAGGTCTCATGTTGTTGTATTCTTGATTTCTTCCCATTGATTTTTAAGGCTACTAATCATCTTCTCAGATTCTTATTTTTCTTTGATGAGTTGTTTTATTGTCTTCAATTTTTCTTCCAAAAGTCTTGTCTTTTCTTTTTTACTTTTGATTTCCTTTATCACCATGATCACTTTCTTTTGAAACTCTATTTTAATCATTTCTCCCATTTCTTCATTATAACCAGAAGGATCTGGAATTTCAATAACATCTTGACCTAATTTCTTTGTTGAATTGAGGTTATGAAGCTTTTCCCATAAAGCTTTAGTTGTTGAACATTGACCAACTTTTGTTTTGACAAAATATGGGAAAACATTCAAAATTACATTCATGGCCTTTGAAATGTGCCTTTTATCTTCGTCGGTAGATGTGTCTCCAAAAACAATTGATTCCCATATTCCATATGCTTGCAAATGTACTTCCATCCTAGATTCCCATATCCAATAATTATCTGCATCAAAATCAGTAGTTGGTACACAATACTCACTTTATTTAGATTTTGTTATACATTTACCTTCCTTTGAAATCCTTGTAACCTTCTTCTTTGACTTTCCCATCTCTATGCTCTAAAAACTAACTTCCAAAAATTAAGTTGTTACTGAAGGAACCAAGCTCTAATACCAATTGATGGAAATATTGAGGGGGGGGGGGGGGGGCTGTAAATCAATATTCCTTAGCAATTAGAAATTTTAAATATTTTCAGAGAATTAGTTAATCTTCAATTAGTAGTAATGTTTATGCGGTAATAACAGTAAATAAAAGAACACAGTAGACACAAGAATTTTATGTGGAAAACCCCCTCTACGTCAGAAACCACTAAACTCTTTTTTAATAAATTCTTTAATCTTCAACCCAAACTGAAATGAAAGCAACAACTTCCTAGAATTATAGAAAATAATTCTTCTCCAACTCCCACTCGAAGGATGCCCCAATGCCCTGGTTTCTTCAATAATCAATTGAATGGATGCCCCAACACCCTAGCAAGCCACAACTCTCCCTAGAACCACATGACCACCTTGAAGTGCTCACAGGCCCCAACCTGTACGCGACTTCATACACCTACCTAGCACCTCCATACCACCCTATAATGACTGAAATAAGACAATATTGTGTATTCTCAAACCAGGGACAATGAGCCATGATACAATATGATTTACAATGATTTTGACCAAACACCCAATCACACTATGACCTGCAACACAACCATGACATCATCCCAATAGAGACTCCTACACCTCCCAATAATGCCTTTTCGACTCTAGGAAGAGTGACTCCTTTACAATAATGACTCTTCCAATGATTATACTTTTAAAAATGACTATTTTACAACTTTACAATGATGACTCTTGGCCTTGACACTTCTTCACAATATACAGATGGCTACCATGTCTTCAAAGGATGTCTTGCTGCAATGCTTTCTTTGGTTTGATACTTTTGCTCTTGAATTCTTGCTTGAAGTTGTACTTGAATTTTCTTCTACCTACATGAAAAAATTGCCCAGTGAAACCAAGCCCAAAACAAAACAAAATACCCTTCAACTTACTTCTGCCTGCAAAACACATGTAAGTGCATAATAATGAATAAATACAAATTAAAATTACACTGCATACCTGAAGTGTTCCTATCACTTTTTTTGTTGACTCATTGCAGTAGTAGACAAGAATTCGACTCTTGATATAGGCCTAAACTCTATGCAAAACTATATTCAAAACTGACCTAAAGATATATACAATAAAAATTGATGACAGACCCTAGAATTGTGATGGACCAATTTATAAGTACAACAACAGAGACCATTCTATCAACTATGACAAGACAAGTAATACGAATTTACAATATCATATAGATTTGGCATACTTGGTGTAGCATCAAGAATATGTAGAGAATCAAATGTGTAGTATCAAGAATAGGACATCCGAAATTTGGTATGAAAACTAATTGTGACATATAGAGACATAGAGCTCTAACTGAGACCCTATATGTACTTATATTGTCCTCCAAAACATATGTCCAAGATGACACTCATATTTCAAATGTAAACACTAATCATACATACCTTGCTATAGGAGACTCACCCTTGACTGTTGATGTGTGGTCCTTACTGTAGTGATCCTTCAATGCATGCTTTTTCTTGCCTTCTAGGAGCTCGATATTGAATTTGTTGTATCTATGTAATGTCAAATATTCAGGGTCTGAAATGGTGTCCCGTGGTAGCCCTCAGAGTCTACTTTGCAACCCTAGAGGTTTGTTCAAGATCAGATTCTTCAAGGAAGAGTTATGCCCAATCTCCTACGATGACCTGATTATAGCCTGGTTCAGTAGAGCGAACTTGTACGAATTACCACGTGTCATTGTTGTGGCCTTCGGCCCTAAAACGTATACCCAAAAAACTACAGCATGTCCTATTTCTATTCCTATTTACCAAATTTGAATTCAATGCATAGAGAAAAAGTTATTACACATTTCCTAACGTCACTTGTTTGACATGGATTTTGAGAGCCTGCCAACACCCTAACTTCCACAGATCATATCTCTCCAAATATAGCGAACCAAGATCTGAAATTTGGTCACGAAGTTCAACACGCATTCCGTTCAAATGGATTTTAATTTCAGCGTATGAAGCTTCACAGAACAAATGTTATAGCGAAAGTCCACGATGACCTGTTTGAAGCCACAAAATCCCAACTAGAGGAGGATATGAGGGTCATTATTTATATGAATGTCTTGAGTTGAGAGGGTCCTCAACAAGTGAATATTGGAGGGATTTTTGGAGAAGAAAAAACATTATTAATTCTTGAATATTCAATGACCACAACCAATCATGAGTGCCATGCCACAAACCCATAGGGTTTTAGAGCACTAATTGGGGTTACAAACTTCAAACACGCATATCTCTCAAACCACGAAGAATTACATGGTGTACCATATATCAACAGAAACATATCGACGAGTAGAATCCATCTAGAATATCCTTGACTCAAAATCGAGTAGGTTGTTGAGTTAAAATTCCCATGCAATATCGGGGCAACCCTTGTTGCTGCTTGGGTTGACATCAATGACAACCACTGATCAACAATTCTAACAACACAAATAACACTCAAATATGAGTTCTTATGCTGAAGATATTCACTGTCAAAGTTTTGGTCAACTTGGCCCCATTAGATAAATTTAGCATGGCGCTAACTGAAATTGGAGGCCTGCCAAATCTCGAGGTTTAGCTAAATTTGCAGAAGCCACTAAATTTGGTAGTTGTTAACAGAGTGACAATTTAGCACTGTTTGGTGATCGGAAATGGAAATTTTTTTTCCTCTTTATTTTTTCAAGTGACCCTAAAATTCCGCTGACAGGTTTTTGAACTATTACTTTATTAAAATAAAAAAATAACTATTTTGGGGTGGCGGTCCACCCAGCTGGCCGATCCATTGACTCTTGTTGTCATATTTGAATGGCCATAAGGTCGTTTGTTACAAATAAACACTATACATAAACCGAGGTTGGCTAGATTTCAACCCACCCGACCAACTGGTTTGCCAACCCACAAGAGACCTCATATCATTAGTACATAAATAAAACAAAATGCCTACTATTTTGGGGGGGTTGCGAGGTTGGAACCTAGGCCTTCCCCACCCAATTTTGGAGTGCTCACCAAAAACCCAATAACCCCAACATTGATTGCTCTGCCTTGTAAAAAATTATTTAAGCACTCATTATTCATTTGACCAGATGAACAAGAACATAGTTGAGGAGGAACTCAGAGGTCCACCAGGTGGAACCATCATGAGGTGGGACCATAAAATGTGGAACCATTACTAGGCAATGGAACCATGATATAAGTAATCTTGGAGAAATCTTTTATATTTCTAGGAGATAATTTGACAGTGGCAAATGTATGCCAAGTATATACTCATATTGATTGGAATTTTGTCAAGAGACTAATGGTTCAAACGTTTTTTTGATATGAGCAACATTTTTCATATGCATAATGTTAAGGATGCAACCATGACGGCAGAACCTTAATGTAGGAATCTGCATGGAATCTCAAAGATTGCCTTGAGGCCCAAACTTGATGGTTTCATAACTAGGCCAATTTTATACTCTTCTAACTTTATTTTTCACAAGGAGCATGATGACATGATCAATTTCTTCATCTGAGTAGTCAAATTTTAGTTAACACGTAGAAGATGTCTTTTTAGGAATCTTTGAGATTCTAAGGGAGCCCATATTTGACCAAGACAAAAATTGGTCAATTTTATACTTAGATTTCATAGTTTTTCAAAGAGAACACGACGAAGCATGTTGTCTCCTTATCTAAGTATTTTATTTTCAGGTCGTCCCCAGACTTGGAGGTATAAGGTTCACTATTTCCATGTGTTCATTTTATTTCTGTTGAGATGATGAGTTGAATTTGAGATCCATGTATTCCACTTTGTGAGAGCATCATTGTATGCCACTTTATATGAGATATTGTTCCTTTGTCATGCTAGTGGAGAGCTTTTATGAGTGAGAGTTTTATAGGAGAATGTCTCCTAGAGAGACATGCCACTCTAGATAAGGGGTTTAATCTTTGTATTGATAAATATTTCAACATGTGCTCATCATCTTCTTACAACAACTAATGATGTGGCCTCCCCACTCTTGACCCCAAACCAAGAGACGTAGTCCACACTGGGAAAAATCCATTATCATATCACTGGGTTATGTATGTTCACAATTATGGATTCTTATTGGTTTCCTATTTCTTCTTGAGGGTTTGTTAAAGTGTTGTTAGAATATGTATTTCTAATGATTTCACAAGAAAATGTAAGTGTTGGTAAAATGTCTTGTATGATGGGGATTTTTGTTTGAAATCATTCACGAAACTTTTCTAGATCAAGTGGGATTAGAGCAATTTGACCTTTTTACTAGGGATTGTGAATTGAGCATGCAACAAGAAGGGAAATAGAGAACAACAAACATATCTACAAGACCTTCTATATAATGAAAAACATGGTAGATATAGCATTTGCATATTATGAGGAGAAAATGGAAAAAAAGGGAGAGGAGAAAGAGAGAGAAGAAGATGATGCTCCATTTACATCTTCAGGTGAATATACTTCTTCTTCTTCTTCTTCTCAACATTCTAATGAAGAGATCAACGAGAGCCTTCATATGGAGAATGTGGAATTGGGGATACTTCTACAAGAAGTAGAAGAGGAGAAGCAAAGATTTCAGCTTCAATTATGAGCCACAGAAGATTCCTTTGAAAATTTGAAGTGTAATGAAGGCTTAGCAAAGCCATCATAACCTATTTGAGAATCAACATCTGAGGTAAACAATGTTGGTAATTCTCCACTTTCATTTTTACATGATGTTATTTTTGATGGAAGCATTGAGAAACCCATATTAGGGTCTAACATGAGATTCTCAGCAAGATGGGGTATAAAGGTGGAGGACTTGGTGTTAATGACTAAGGAATGACTCAGCTATTTGATCTATTGTTGAATGTTAGTTTTGTTGTGCTAATTTCAAATTCAGAATTAAAAAACAATTCCTCATCATTTGCTTCACGTGCATAGGTTTCCTTATGGAGTTTGTGAATGTAACAGGTAAATTTGTTAACGTTTATGTCAAATTCATGAGAAAAATAACATTTAAATAAAGAGTTGAAAAACATCAGTCAAATATATAGAAAACCATCAAAATGAACACTTAACACAGTGTTTTGATCAAGGAGTCCACCCCTCCTAGGGTACATCTCCTTGGTCAAACTTCCATGGCTTGGGCCTCTATATTAGCTCAAAATGGAAAAGGTTATTGTTTACAATGACCTACTACTTCTAAAACCTACTTCACTATGCTCATAACATCAAAATCCTCTAGGAATGACTTTTTTCTGAGCCAAAATTGGTCAAAATTTTCAAAAGTTATGGCCTCTTCAGTTTTCCCTAGGAAAACTCCACCAAATCTGGAGAAACTCCAGTTAACCATACCAAAAATGGTGCAATTTTGGATTTGTCAGACCTACCAAAATGCCACCAAGTTAATCCGTGCTTAATTAATGGAATAAACATGGTTTAATTAGCATAAAACTCCAATTAGTGTATTAAGCACATGGTTAGCACTAGCACCAATTCCTAGTTTTTAGGTGTTGGTCACATGCGGAGGAAGCTGGCCCGTAGGGCTATCCCCCTCCTCCCTCAACCGCCATGTGTTATCACATGAAATGCAAATTGTGCCCATTGTATGTTAAGAAACATTGGCGTGGTATAGTGGTAAGGCTTTGGGTTTGTGTGGGCGGGCTCACGGTTTCGACTCCTTCGACCTGCCAAACAAAATTTTGTCACTGCGTGCCAATTCTGATAGGCCCTTGGGGAGGGACACATGGTGGCCTCTGGGCTTGCCACATGCCCTCTTCTCATTGGTCGTCTCCCATCCAATAAAAAAATGCCAACTCATCAAACTATAGACCAATAAAAAAGCACCACTTGGCATGACCTCACTGGCCGTTAACCAAAATTTTGACTTGCACAGTCATACGATATTGAAAATGGCAACAAGAAATGCTATAAATAACATTCAGGTACTAGTGTTGGACAGAATGAAAAATGAAAATGCTAAAAATAACATTTCTATAAATAGTATTTCGGGATAGATTCCAATTTTAGTTAGTCCCTGAACTAAAATTGAGAAGTAAAATTTGAATTTGATCTTAGCAACTATTTGTAAAATAATTAATTAATTCATCTTGAGTTAATTAGTTGTAGGAAATCAAACATGAAATCTATGTGAAAACATGCAACAATTTCTCCATTGATTGAGGAAGTTATCCCTTGATTAAAGGAGATCAGGATGATTTGTACTTTGAGTTGTAATTAGTTAGCTGAGTTAAGTCCAGTTAGATTAGTTTCAATATTTTTTGGAATTAATTGTGAATTCAGTTGGTTAATGCATGCATGCATGTAACTGTTGCACTTTAGATAACTGAATATTCTCTCATAAATAACTCATGCATGTTAGTTCAGTCAGAGACCCAGTTCAGATAAGAGGAAGGGACAATGTACTATCAGTTTAAGGATTTTTCCTTTATAGGAAACTCATCCATGCAGAAGGAATTATCTCCTTTAGGATTGCACAGTTAGATCAGAGGTTAGTGACTGTGTGAAGAGGCCAATTCACATAGGTGGCAGCACTGGACCCCAAGGAAAATTGCAAAAGGAAATAGGAGGCATGGAGGGCAGAGAAGAAGGTTTGGAGAAGCCTTTGATTGTCTATGAGTAGCAGTTGGATTGCAGAGAGAGTAGGATATCTTGTGAGTTGATTCTTTTTATAATTCGAACATATTTCCACTTGTGTGATAATACAGAGATTGGGGTTTTAGGCTGAGGCTTTCCCCGGGTTATTCTTCTGTGTTCATGGGTGATTGATTTCTCATTCTAAGTTATATGTGCTCTAATTGGTCTTGCTCATATTTGATTAAGCTTCCACAAGTTTGTTGTAGAAGTAGATATTGTATTTTTCTTTAGTATATTGAATAATCTGTTGATCTACAGTGGGAATTTCTACATGGTATCAGAGAAAAGGTGATCGAAGCAGTGAACAGTATACGACGAAGAAAATTTGAAGTAAAAAAAAAAATGGGCTACGAGTTTTCAGAACAGATCTGAAATTTTTTGTTTAAAACTTTCAAAAAAAAATATCATATCTGGATTCCTTGTGGAAAAACACCCAAATTCAAAAAAAAAAATATGCTAAATCGGAGTTCGGTTGAGGGAGATATCGTTGACTTAAAATCAGCTCTTTTTCTAGAAAATTTCATGAGGACGGGAAAGTTGAATCAGATTGGTGTGATAGCCAAGAACTTGTATGCACTTGAGGTACAAGATGCATGCAAAGCCTTGAGGAGCAAGGAAAAGTTTATATACTTGGTGGTTGAGAGGGAGAATAAATTACCTCTCAAAATGCAATGCGAGAAGAATTCTCAAACAATTATGGAGGGGCCACAATTGGTGAAGCAGCCACAACTGGAGAAGCCAAGAGGAGACCGAGTGGAGGAATCCACTCATGCAGAGACCTATAGTAGGGGGAAATTTCAAGCCAAGTGGGCAGAGGGATCACATGCATCCATACCTCGAGGTTGGAGGTGGGCCAATGCGGAGTGACAGACCCAAGAAGGTTGAAAGCGGGGCAGGATCATTGAGGTACCTAACCTCTTTGATTAGACCTTGTTACGGGAGCCCCGATGAGGAGTAGCAGGACTAGATGAGTGGGTAGATACAGATGCCGATGGAGTGATAGAAAGAGCTACAGTGCAGGAATCCCCAGACAACGTAGAGTTATAGGCTACAACAATGCGAGAAGCACAAGAGTGTTGCACCAGTGTAGGATGGCACAGAGAGGTGTGAAATGGTGCAAGATGCATGGAGTGTTGTAGAAGCTCAAAGGTCATAGAGAGAGCACTTGTCAGTGGTAGAGGAAGCTTCAGCATCAGAGGATGTTTCTAGCCCAACAGGGAGGTCAGTTGGGAGATTTTTTTGTTTCTAGAGTTGTTGGAGCAATAAAACTTGGGAGAAGTGTTGCATGCAAAACATTCCAAAGGTTTAGGATTAGGTTTGAGTTGAATGCCTTTCTTGTTGAGAGGGAGTGTTGAAAATGGCAACAAGAAATGCTATAAATAGCATTTCAGGTACCAGTGCTGGACATAGAAATAAGGAATGAAAAATGGAAATGCTAAAAATAACATTGCTATAAATAGTATTTCGGGATAGATTCTAATTTTAGTTAGTCCCTGAACTAAAATTGAGAAGTAAAACTCGAATTTAATCTTAGCAGCTATTTGTAAAATAATTAATTAATTCATCTTGAGTTAATTAGTTGTAGGAAATCAAACATGAAGTCTCTGTGAAGACATGCAACAGTTTCTCCATTGATTGAGGAAGTTATCCCTTGGTTAAAGGAGATCAGGATGAGTTGTACTTTGAGTTGTAATTAGTTAGCTCAGTTAACTGAGTTAAGTCTAGTTAGATTAGTTCCAAGAGTTTTTGGAATTAATTGTGAGTTCAGTTAGTTAATGCTTGCATGCACGTAACTTCTCCACTTCAGATAACTAAATATTCTCTCATAAATAAGTCATGCATGCCAGTTCAGTCAGAGACCCAGTTGAGATCAGAGGAAGGGACAGTGTACTATCAGTTGGAGGATTTTTCCTATATAGGAAACTCATCCATGCAAAAGGAATTATCTCCTTCAGGATTGCGCAGTTAGATGAGAGGTTAGTGAGTGTGTGAAGAGTCCAATTCACATAGGTGGCAGCATTGGACCCCAAGGAAAACTGCACAAGAAAATAGGAGGCTTGGAGGGAAAAGGAGAAGGTTTGGAGAAGCCTTTAACTATATATGAGCAATAGTTGGATTGTAGAGAGAGCAGGATAGCTTGTGAGTTGAGTCTTTTTGTAATCTTAACATATTTCCACTTGTATGATAATACAAAGATTGGGGTTTTAGGCTGAGGCTTTCCCCAGGTTATTCTTCTGTGTTCATGTGTGATTGATTTCTCATTCTCTGTTATATGTGTTCTAATTGATCTTTCTCATATTTGATTAACCTTCCACAAGTTTTTTGTAGAAGTAGATCTTGTATTTTGCTTTAGTATATTGCATAATCTGTTGATCTACAGTGGGAATTTCTACATATGCCACGTTAGTAGTACAGACTGTTGACTGGGCAGTGACTGTACTTTTTTTTTCAAAATTATTTTGTTTGGCAAAGCAGACATAAGTCTCTATCTTTATCATATGAACTCCATTTTGAGTGAAACAAGTTGCGTTGGGATCGTATCACCGAGACAAACGCAATGATTTAGTTTTTGAGTGATTCTACGAAATTTTATTTTTGAGCTAAATGTTGATCACCTGATCATTTCTCCCTAGTAGAAGCCTATTGGACCCCAAAAGATACTATCATTTTTTTAGCAGGTGAGGGTAAAACTCCCTCACCTTCTCATTCTTCATCCATTTGGCCGTAGAAGGATTTTTTCCCTTGATTCCCACTCGAAGGTATTAGACATTCCCTCTCTTTGAAGTTCTCATTCTTCTATCAAGTATGAGAACTTGTTGAAGTTCATCAAGATATTTTGGTGAGAAATAATCAATTGATAGAATTTGAACATGCTCTCCCTAATCATCAATAAAAGGAGGCTCAAAAAATCTCAAATTCTCAACATTAACAACAGAGTATATTTTCATATAAGGAGGCAAATCTCGCTTAAATGTATTGTTACCAATCTTTCCAGAATTTTAAAAGGACCATAACGAATTGGCTTCAAATTTGTACCTTCCCCTTGAATTCTCTCTTTGCTAATATATAACCAAACTTCATCACCAACTTGAAATTTATGATTGACACGATGCTTGTCATGCCTTGCCTTATAGTTTCTTTGACTCTTTTCAAGCTGTTCTTGCACTGTGTGATGTATGAACTGAATTTTCTTAATGAACTTCCTTTCCTTATCGATGTCACTATGAACATCAATAGTGACGTCTTTCTCGAAGATGATGTCCAATGGTGATCTTGGAAAGTACCCAAAACTTGCCTCTGATGGCGGTGTTTGTGGAAGAATGCTTTGACCTATTGTATGCATGTTGTATGTAATGCAATTGTTCATCCCACAACTTCGAATGTTTGTTGCAATAACCTCTCAGAAGATGTATGATTTTCCTATAACCACCTCGAATTTTCCATTTTTTTGCGGATGAAAGGTTGTATTCTTCTTCAACTTAGTGTTCATCATGTCCCTCAAATTTGATAGAAAATTCCCAACAAATCGAGAATCTCGATCACTTACAATGGAAGTAGGAAGACCAAAATGAACCCAAACATTTTGAAAGAAAAGATGAGTTGTTTTTTCAAATGCAATTTTATTTTTACATGGTGTTAGAATACACATCTTGTTGAACCTATCTACAGCTACATACAAGTAAGCATGACCTTTCCTTGACAATGGAATACCTCCTACAAAATCCATTGAGTTACTCTTCCATGGACGTGAAGGTACTGGAAGTGGAGAGTACAATCCTAGTTTCTTGTTTCTAAGCTTACTTATTTCACACAAAGAACACCCTATAATGAAACGAGATACATTATCAAACATGCGTGGCCAATAAAAATACCTTTGCAGATTCGCAACTTTCTTGCCTACAACAAAATGTCCAGCAATGAATGAAGTGTGTGCCTCCCTTATGATATTTTTTATTTATCCTTTTGGAATATATTACGTGCCCAAGTGATACAACAAACTATTATGTACATGGTAATATAGCTCTTCAATTTGGTTTCATTGCCTCAAGCTTACATACACATCTTGAAAGTCATTATCGTATGCATATTTCTCAATGTAACATTCATGTAAGATAGAATTGTGCTTGAGTATAATAGATAAATTTACAATAGGACTAGAAAGAAAATCACCTACCTTATTGTAGATTCCCTTTTTGTACTTGATAACCAAATGAAACTGTTGTAGAAAACCCATCCATCTGAAGTGTCATGATTGCTACAACTTTGGCTGTGACTGTAAGTATTGTAATGGTTGATGGTCGGTATGGATAATGGTCTCCTTCCCCATCAAGTAGTGTTTCCATTTTTTAACACTTTGTATCAATGTGTAAAGTTCTTTGTCATAATTGGATAGTTAGTCACAACACCATTAAAAATTTTAGAATGAAAAGAAATGGGCTTACTGCTGAAGTTTATAAGTTTATTCAGTTAGAAATCCTCCATGCACTTTATCTAATTTATTCCTACCTACTTGTTAATTTTCCTTAACAAGTTATTTATAATGTAAATACTAAAAATAAACACTAGTGCATGCTCAACATATAAAAAATCAACAACTAAAAGAAACAAGAACAATCACACCATAAGAAACCATTATTTTTGGACTAATGTCCCTAGAAAAACCCAATGCGGGAAAACCACTGCAGCTATTTGAGGGTTTTCTTATTAAGAAATATCAAAGTAAAATCTGGGTGTAGAAACTGGCCTACCCAATAGAGAATTTCCTTAGCAGTAATATATCTTGGTTTCTAACAAATCTAATGGCTGAAACCTGGGATAATCCTTCTAGTAGCTACTCAACACCAATATGCTCCAGAAACCCTAATGTCTACCCAATCTAGACTCTGTCAGCCTCTCCTAGCCTAGTGTTCGAATTGTATCAGCCTATCTTGGCCCGCGGTAGCCCCAGAAGGCCCTGTGTCAACTCTCAGAGCCTCTGCATTAGCTACGCTGGCCCCTCTGGTGCTCTACACAACACTTAGCTACCTTTGTGCGGCCCTGCGGGAGAACTAACTTCTCCTGCGTCTCTCTCTTTGGTTGCTTTTCTACTATCTCGACACTATCTCTGCCTCTCTATCTCTCTGTACTCAATGCCCCTTAGTTTCTCTCCCGATCACTGATTCTATCTCTCTTAGCAAATACTGTTCTAAAGAATAGAATGACTGATCACTATGGTGTATTCTCCAAGTGACCCTCAATCCTCCTCTTATACTTTTCCTCTTGACATATCAATAGCCGAGATTAAGTCCCTAATCAATGGCTAAGACTAGATCTAGATTGATCCATGTCTTTTGGACCATTCTAACATAGATTCATATTAATACACATAAATATTTTATTGTCCCTAATTTTAGACTTAGGGACTCCATTAAAAATATTAATTATTTTAATATCTCCTAGTCTGTTTAGAATTTGCCCAAGCCCTTTTTGGGTATTGGAGATCTCATGTGCCCCAACCTCTCCACCAAATTTGGTGACTGTGCTCTAGCAATACTCCTCACTGAGTATTACTCTGATAATCCGGCATCGGTACCTATGCTGGTGCTAGGCTTTCCTGCCCAACATCCTCTGCACTATTGCATCTTTTACTGCTACCCATGATTCTACCACTGCCACTGCTACATTTGTATGACAGCTCCCTCTGCATCGGTGCTATTGCTGGTCCTTTCTTCCAACATTAGATTCGCACTGCACCTCCTCTCATCATGCTACATCGTGCTGCCCACTACTGCACTGCAACTCAGTTACTAAGAAGTAAGTAATTAATATCCCAAATAACCTCCTTATTGGGCTAGAAACACCCACTAATGCTGAAGCCCCCTCTACCACTGACAAGTGCTCCCTCTCTGGCCTCTGCACTACTGCAACAACTCCCTGCATCTCACACTATTGCACACCTCTTTGTGCCTTTTGGAACTAGTGCAACACTCCTATGGCTCTCACACTGCTACAACCTACTAGATCTGTGTTGTCTTGGGACTCCTAGACTATAGCTCTCTCTACTGCTCCATCCACGTCTGTCTTTACTCACCCACCTAGTCCTGCTACTCCTTGTTGGGGCTCCTGTAGCAAGGTCTAATCCAAGAGGTTGGGTACCTCGAGGATCTTGCCCCTCATCGCGTGTAATCCATCTGACTATAGCTTGATTTCCCCCCACTTCCACTCAAGTGGTGCGTTTGCACTCATGGCACAATCATCGTTTGTCAAAACTTCATTCTCTGCCAATGTTGGTGCTACATTAGTCTCAAAAGACTCTCCCTTACTCTTCTTCCTTGGACACTGGGTCACATAGTCACCCAACTCCCCATAGTGGAAGCACTTGATCTTGGAGAGATCTTTCTTCTTCCACTTTTCCTACATTCCCTCAGATGCTAGGGCCACATCCTCCTCCTTTTGCTTGACCTTGATCCCTTTTCTACTGCTACCTATCTTCGACTGCCATCTGATCTCTTCCTGGAGAAGGGCTGCCCACATCTCATCCCAAGGTGGGAGAGTCCCTCTGCCCAGGATACTCTAGAAAAATACTTTCCAGTCTTATGAGACAACATTTAGGGTTGTGCTCACCATAAGCTACTGATCCAGTGTTGCTATAGTAGTCAATTGGTCTCGGATCTCATTCACTCCTCCAAGGAAGGTGTCAATCGATTAACCCTTCTTCATCTGATACAACCTCATTTGGTTCTCGAGCAGCATTATTCTTTGCACAGAAGTATGCTAGTAAAACTTCTTGAGAGCCTCCCACATCTCAAATGTCGTTTCCTTCTCGACTATATGTGGTACCACATGATCCTTGAACCCATCAAGGATAATGATCTTGGCCCTCGCCATCGCCTCTTCGTACTTGTCATTATCATTGGGGTCAATTGGGATAGCTATTACCTTCAAAGTGAAGTTCTTAACACGACATGATTCCTGTCAAGCACTGATAAGATTATGGCCTTCCAGACTATGAAGTTCGATGCTCTGTCAAGTTTATCCTATTCTCATACCCCGTGTAGTTGCCATGATGCTCCTCTACTTCCCTCCTGGAAGTTCTCTATTCCACTCCTCTGAGTCTCTACATCCCATCTAGAAGTTCTCTTCTGGACTCCCGCTAAGTCCTCATTTCCCTCCTGGAAATCCTTCTGCCTCTTGTTGAGATGCTCCCTACTCTGATTGACTTGTGCAGTTGCACTTATGTTCTTAGTTCCTTTGCTAGAAACCCTCAGTAACAACTCCTTTGGCCCTGCTCTGTTAGGTCCTATTTTGACTACATTACCTCAACAGCTCCACTCTGCAATATTCCTACAGCCTTCTAGACCCCAGCAACTGCCTCTCTGGGAACTACATCAGCCCCTCTCTACCTCACACTAGCCCTACATCGCCGTAGATGGGTCTGTGTCAGCCCTGGGATGCCCTGCGTTAGTGCTCTGGCCCTCGGCGTCAACAAAACTGGCCTCTCTGAGGCTCTGCGCAGCTCTCGTCTTCCTCTGCGTGGCTCTGGTTGTCTTTGCTTCACACTACTCGACTTCTGCGCTGCTAGAAACAGCTTCGGTCACCTCATGACAACTGTTTTATGTTACTAGTACTCTACTCAGCTGAGGTCTCTTAGTCCTCCTGTGATCTTTAATCACCCTCTAATACCATGTTGAATTTTCTAAGTTTACTCAGTTAGAAACCCTCCATGCACTTTATCTGATTTGTTCCTACCTACTTGTTATTTTTCCTTAACAAGTTATTTACAATGTAAATACTGAAAATAAACACTAGTGCATGCTCAAAATATTACAGATCAACAACTAAAAGAAACAAGAACAAACACAACATATGACACCATTATTTTTGGACTAATGTCCTCGGAAAAACCCAATGCGGGAAAATCGGTGCAGCTATGTGAGGGTTTTCTTATTAAGCAATATCAAAGTACAATCTTGGTGCCAAAAATGGCCTACCCAACAGAGATTTCCTTAGCAATAATACCTCTCATTTTCTAACAAATCTACTGGTTGAAACCATGGATAATCCTTCTGGCAGCTACTCAGCACCAATCTACCCCAGAAACCCTAACGTCTACCTAATATGGATTGCGTTAGCCTCTCCTAGCCCAGCACTAGCACTACGTTAGCCTATCTTGGCCTGTGTCAGCCCCAAGAGGTCCCGCATCAGCTCTCTGAGCCTCTACATTATCTATGCTAGCCCCTCTGGTGCTCTAGGTAGCACTTGGCTGCCTTTGCGTGGCCCTGCGTGAGCACTAGTTGCTCTTGCGTCTCTCTCTCTAGCTACTCTGCTACTATCCGGGCACTATCTTTGCCTCATTGTCTCTCTATACTCAATTCCCCTCAACTTCTCTCCCGATCACTAATTCTATCTCTCTTAGCAAACCCCACTCTAGAGAATAGGATAACTGATCACTCTAGTGTAGTCTCCAAGTGACCCTCAAGCCTCCTCTTATACTTTTCCTGTGACATATCAACATCCGAGATTAAGCCCCTAATCAATAGCTACTATTAAGTATGGCTTGATCCATGTCTTTTGGACCATTCTAACATAGATTCATATTAATACACGTTAATATTTTATTTTTCCTATGTTTATACTTAGGGACTCCATTAAAAAATTAATTATTTTAATATATCCTGATCTGTTTAGAATCTGCCCAAACCCTTTCCGGGTATTGGAGATCTCATGTGCCCCAACCTCTACACCAAATTTCATGGCTAGAGCACATCTGATGCTACCCTAAATCAACACTTACCATGTTGCATGAGAACTGCTCGCATGGCATAATCACTAACATCTGTCTAAATCTCAAATGGTTGTCTAGGATCTAGAAAAGCCAATACAGTGTTGAACTGATCTTTTTTTTTAAAGCATCAAATGCTTTTTGTTTTACATCTCTCCAATGGAAGACTTTCTTGACACTAGTTAATGCATGTAGTCAAGCTGCAATGGAAGAAAAATTAGCAAGAAATTTCCTCCAATAGTGTGTTGCCCCTAGAAAGCTTCTTACCTCTATAACTGTATTGGGCTTGGGCCAATTCACAATGACCTCAACCTTAGAGTGGTCTAGCTTCAGTTCACCTCCTCCAACGATGTGTCCCAAATACACTAAAAAAGTCTTTCCAAATTCAGACTTTGACATCTTTAAAAATAATTGTTCTTTTCTCAAGACATAAAGTACTTGGTTCACACACATGACATGTTCATCACTATATTTATTGAATATGAGAATATTGTCTAAGTAAAAAATGACAAAATCATCTAGAAATGGTCTCAATACATCATTCATAACTCTCATGAAAGTAGTTGGGGCATTTGTAAGACTGAAAGGCATAACAAGCCACTCAAACAATCCTTGTTTAGTTTTAAATGTGGTTTTCCAAATGTCTTCTTTAGCTATTCTAACTTGATGATAACCACTTTGTAAGTCTAACTTAGTTAAATACTTCGCATAGCTCAATTGATCAATAAAATCATCAATTCTTGGGAGTGGATAACGATTCTTTACCGTTATCTTATTGAGTGCACAAAAATCCACACACATGTGCCAAGTCTCATCCTTCTTTGGCACCAAGACAATTGGTGAACCACATGGTCAAGTAGATGGGCATATGATACCTTTGTTCAGAAATTCTTGAATTTTCTTCTTGATTTCCATGCTCTCTATGATTGAAATGCAATATATGCCAATGTTTGGAAGTGGAACATCATCTTGCCATTGTATCTCATGTTGAATTCTCCTCTTGGGAGGCAACCCCTTTGGTTCCTGAAACATCTCACCATGCTTTCTTACCACATCTAACAAATCAGATTTTAACTTTTCATCACAACCTTCAAAATATTCATAATATATATCATTTTTTTCTTCATCATGAGAAGCACAAAATTTTTACTTGCATTTATAGTCTCTTCATCTACCCTGCATTAACCAAAGAAATGTTTAACTTTTTGCAATGGGCTCTCACAATATAATCCACACCATCCTTGAGAAATCAATATTTGTTCTCATGGAGATAAAAAACTGCTTTAATATAATACAAATATGGGTTTCCCAAAATAATTCTTAAGATGTCAAGTGGAACTACATCTAACTCAACTTCATCAATGAATTTTGCAGTAATGGAAAACTTGAATAAGCATTTCCTTGTAACCCATAAATCTGCTTTATTGACTATCCAACCCAAAGGATATGGCTTATGAGGAGATACAATTTCAAGGTTAATATTTTTGGCCAAGTCTTCTAAAATTAAGATTGATTGTGACCCACTATCAAATAATGCATCATACTTTGTATGGTTTGAGATCACCCTTACACGGAACAACTCTATCCTTGATTCTTGGAGTGTTGCTGTGACTATGTGAGGAACTAGTGCTTTCTATAGCTTCCTTTCCCTTTGTGACCATGGCTGAAATCTTGGTCTCATCACCAGAATTGGATTGAAGATCACGTTGTGTGGTAGCAACCATCTTTTATTTCCCCTTATTGTTTGGTTTCTTAGGCCTTAGTTCGGGATGTAGTTTCCAAAAGTGGCCTTCATCATGCCCCTCTTTGAAATAACGTTGGCATGTAATTTTCTCCCCTTCTTTATTTACACTTGCATTCTTCTTTTCTTTCTATTTTCCACCCTTCTCTCTCTCCTTACCCTTAAATGGCTTCTTCTTACTACCCTCTTCATGAATGTTCTTTCGTCTTGCTTCGAGGTGTGTGGCTTGCACACATACTTCATCTAAATTGCTTTTATTGAACATACAAATAGTGTGTTTTAAGTAGGAATGTAAACCCCTAATATTTTTCAATAGAGTACATTGGGAATTCAAGTTTACTCCTAACGACAAATCCCTTTTCCTAAAATCCTAGGTATAGTCTTGAACTATTTGTCCCTTGAGTTTCCTAAAGTTTTTCCAACTCATAATGGATTTTTGCATGTAGACTAAAGGATAAAACTGTCTTTTAATTGAAGAAACAAATTCAAGCCAAGAAATGGATATCTTACCATCAATTCACATTTCCTCTTGAGACTTTTCTTCCCACCAACCTAGCGTTTCTCATTCTAGCCTCAATGAATCCAACTAGATCTTTATGTCATCTTCTTGAAGGTTCTGAATTCTGCAATAAACCTCCAATTGTTGAATCCAATTGTCTAACTTTTCTACATTTACCTCACCGTTGTACATGGGAAGTTCAAACCTAATGTCCAATTTGAGTAAGGGATATTTTCCTTTTGGGGTTTGTGAATGAGTATGAGCAGTTTTTGTGGTGGAAGTGGAAGATAATGTTGTTTGTGATGATGAGGATGAGGAAGATGATGAAGATGGTGGAGATGGAGGAGTCTTTCCTCCATTACCCTTTGAATCCTTCTTTTCATCCTTTTTATCTTTAGAGCTTCCCTCTTCATGTGGAGACTTAGAACTCTCTCCATCCATTCTAGTATTCCTCTCTTCATAGAGGACTCCAACCATGTGAGTTAAATCATATAAATATTTCTTGAATGCTTCCTCTTCTAAAAGACCTTCAGTCTCTCTTGCTCTAGACATGATGTCTTTGGATTTAAGCTTAGCTTTTGGTACTGCCTGTACGTCCTCAATCTCAAATGTAGGTAAGACTTGAGGTGCTTCAAGTGTAGTTGGGATTGAAACTTTGGGTGGAGATTGTGGCCTTGTGGCTCTCCTTATTCTAGGAATCACCTCAGGATTTGCAACCAATAGTTTCCCATCTCTTCTCTGCAACTTTACCCTTCTAAGCATAACAAATTTGAAACCATTAAAACCCTACTTGCACAAAACTCAAGAAATCAAGCAAATAATCTTTGCTCTGATAACAACTTGATCTATTGTTGAATGCTAGTTTTGTTGTGCTAATTTCAACTTCAGAATTAAAAAACAATTTCTCATCATTTTCTTCATGTGCATAGGTTTCCTTATGGTGTTTTTGAATGTAATAGGTAAATTTGTCAAGTTTTATGTCAAATTCATGAGAAAAATAGCATGTAAATAAAGTGTTGAAAAACAATAGACAAATATAGAGATACCCATCAAAATGAACACTTAACATAACGTTTTGATGAAGGAGTTCACCCCTCCCATGGTACATCTCCTTGGTCCAACTTCCATGGCTTGGGCCTCTGTATTAGCTAAAAATGGAAAAAAGTGTTGTTTACAGTGCTATACTACTCCTAAAACCTACTTCAGTGTTCTCATAACATAAAAATCCTCAAGGAACAACTCTTTCTGAGCTAAAATTGGTCAAAAATTGCAAAAGTTATGGCCTCTTTAGTTTTCCCTAGGAAAACTCCACCAAATTTGGAGAAAATCTAGTTAACCCTGCAAAAAATGGAACAATGTCGGATTTTTAGGACCTACTAAACTGCTGCCAAGTTAATCCACGATTAATTAATAGGATAAAAATGGTTTAATTGGCATAAAAATCCACTTATCGCGTTAAGCACGCAATTATAACTAGCACTATCTCCTAGTTTTTAGGTGTTAGTCACATGCAGTAATTGTTGGCCCTCTCCTCCCCCAACCACCATGTGCTATCACATGAAATACAAACTGTGCCCATTGTATGTTAAGAAACATTGGTGCAACATAGTTGTAAGGCTTTGGGCTTGCGTGGGCAAGGTCACAGGTTTGACTCCGCCAAACTACCAAATAATATTTTGTCACTGTGCACTGATTCTAATAGACCCTTGGCAAGGGACACGTGGTGGCCTCCGGGCTTGCCACATTTCCTCTTCTCATTGGTCCTTCCTTGTCCAATAAAAAATGCCAACTCATCAAACTGTAGACCAATCAAAAATTGCCACTTGACATGAACTCACTGGTTGTTGACCAAAATTTTGACCTCCATAATCATCTGTCATGTTAGTAGTATAGACTGTTGACTAGGCAATGGTTGTACCTTTTTTTTTCAAAATTCTCTTGTTTGGCAAAGTGGATAGAAGTCTCTATATTTCTCATATGAACACTGTTTTGAGTGAAAATAGTTTTGTTAGGATCGTATCGCCGAGATGGACGCAATCGTTCAGGTTTTAAGTGATTTTGAACACTTCGATTTTTGAGCTAAATACTAATCACCTGATCACTATTGGAGGTTGTACAAAGGCCTCGATTTGTAGGATTGGGATATATTGAAGGAGAGTAGTCTAAGGAAATAGAAGCAAGGTTTTCTTCATGTAAAGAATCCAAGCAATTTTCGAAAACATCAAGGAAAGAGGATGTTGAAAAGACATCACAATCTCCCTGTGACTATGATCATTTCAGAGGAAGTACTACAGCAAGATCGTCTTGCCAGACTCACACTAGAGACAACCAAGCAAGGTAAAAATATTGTGATATTCTAATGTTCCTTTTGATTACAATAAGGTTATTAATGATGAGTATAACTTATGGAATAGGAAACAATGTAGTTTTTGTGGCTTGTATAACCATGTTGCCGACTATTGGAAGAGAATGGAAACGAGGAAAATAAAAAGAAATTTAGACCATTCTCCACATTAGGGAAGGAAGAGGGTCTGGAATGTTTGGAATAAGAAGAATTTCCATAACCATTGCAATAGAGGTGGACATTAGAGAGCCACATGTTTGGATCTCCATCCAAATCAATATCTTAAGAAGGAAAAGGAACCCGTGGAGGAACCAGACAATGAAGCTTTTCAACAAGAGAACCAACTACAAGAAGATGTCCCATTCACTCTGTTGAGCGAGAGATGGTGGTATTAGGGACAGTAGCTTGTCACAACTGCATTTTTTAAATAACATGTTGTCAAATGATTGTAAAATTTATGAAGTGTTTACCATCAGTTATGAATTCAACATGATCATGTTTTTGGCCTTTTTAAGTTAAGAATTGGGATATGGTTTATGTTATGATTCTGATGTAAACTTGACCAACGAGTGCGTTATAAACTCTTGGAAAGTATGAGGTTTATTGGGTCATGACCAAGGAAAAATTTAAGGATGAAAGTTTCTCTTAATGTTTAAAAACCTTGGCAAATCTTAATAGTCCCTAATAAGAAAATTGTAAAATGTTTGGAAATATTTTTGTAAAAATATTTAGATTTCTGATGATTTTATGTTAGTCTATATAAAATTTTGGCAATTTTTAGGGTAAAATAATTTTACACTATAAAATTTGGGCGAATCATTTTTTTGGAAAAACATGGAAAATTAGCCTACCTGCGAATATTAGCCCCTAAAAGTTTCCCCGTTCGTGACAGATCATGTAATTTGTTGAAAATAGAAACAAGAAATGTTAAAAATATAATCCAAAAATTCCAATTTAATTTGTCCTTGAATTAAATTGTGAATTAAAATTGCAATTTTTTTCTCATAGCAACTTGTACTAGTTAACTAAGTTTAGTTGACTTAGTTAAATTAGAAATTTCGAGTTGGAAGTCTTTTGGAAGTCATGTATATGTTCTCCCTAGGTTTTAGGGGTCCAACATGAGTTTAATTATGAGTTGTAATTAGATAACTCAATTTATTGAGTTATGTTTAGTTAAATTAGTTCCAAACTATTTGTGGAACTAATAGAGAGTTAACATTCATTTGGTGCACTAGTGCATCCACAAGTCTCACTCTAGTTAACTAAAGGTTCCCTCTTCAAAAACTCATGCATGTCGATTATGAGAAAGACTTGGTTGAGGATAGAGTGCAGGGAAAATGTACTATCAGTTGTATGATTTACTAAGTTGTAAATATCATGCATGCAATCATAGAAGGACCTAATTTTGGATTCTGTAGTTATGGGTGAGAAATTTCCCTTTAAATATGAGCTCAGGAATTGTGAAAAGAAATTCGAAGCTTGGAGTCTTGGAGATTTGGCTAAGTATCAGCCAAAGGAAGTCATCAGGTGGAGGATAGGAAATACTTGTGCAGGATAAAATCAAGGTTGAGAAGAGCATATTGTATTCATCCAATCTCATTGACCAAGGATGCAAGAGATTAGGGGCTTGGAGAGTAGAAAAATAGGCTAAGTGTTGACTTGAGCTAGCTTGTGAGATGAGAGTTGATTATACTTGTGCAGGGATTTTTCTTGTGAGAACAAGCATTGTATTCTCATCTTGGATTTCTGATTAATGAAATATAAATAGTAGGGGTTTTGGGCTAAGGCTTTCCCCGGATACATATTGTCTTATTTTCCATTTATTTTTATTCTTCTTGTTCATATTGTTTTCATCGATCTATTGGCTTCCGCTGGTTGAAAGTAGAAGTATATTCTTGTTCAATTCTTTAGTAAATTGCATGAACTTGTGAATCTACAGGAAAATTCTACTTAATTGAACATGTATTTTGTAAGATGTACTACAGGTTTTCATAGAGTACATGTGTTGGTTCACCACTTATGACTTTGAAGAACAAAGGTGAAGGAGAAGGAAGTGTGGCCAATTAGGGCACTTATTGTGTAAATGAGGGTGTACAACAAATTACAGATAGTGTTCATGCTTTTGGAGAACCAAAAACTCCTCAGTGTGGAGGAATGATCTAGATGGATGTAAAAAATTATCAATATTCTAAGTCTTCAAATGTCATTGAAACTAGGATGAGAATGTAGAGCTCATCGCCTTGATTCGAACAACACAAATGAAACTCAAATCCAAGTTCGTATGCTCAACATAGTCATGGTAAAAGTTTAGGTCAACTTGGATCCATTGGCTAAATTTAGTAGGGTGCTATTTAAATTTTGAGGTCCGCCAAATTTGGAGGTTCAGTTAAATTTGGTGGAAGTTGCTAAATTTAGCAGTTGTTAATGTAACAACAATTTGGCACTGCACAGTGGTAAAAAATGGAGAAATTGTTACCTCTTTAATTTTTCTAGTGACCCAAAAAATCAACCGACAAGTTTTTGAACTAATGTTTTATTAAAATAAAATAAACATATTTTGGGATGGCATGCCACCATACCAGTAGACCTATTGACCCATATTGTTATATTTGAACGATCATATGGTCGACCATTACAAACGACCACTATATATAAACTAGGGTTGGTGGGATTTGAACCCACCTAGCCCACCCATCTGTAACCCCATCTCATTAATACACAAATAAAATAAAGCACTAACTATTTTGGGGAGGTCACAGGGTTGGAACCCAGGCTTACCCTTTCAAGTTTTGAGCGCACGCCAACAATGCAATGGAACCAACCTTGATTGCTTCATCTTGTAAAAGAATATGTAAGCACGCTTTTATTCGATCAAGTAGTCAAGAATGGAGTCGTGAAGGAAATCAAAGGTCAAGCAGGTAGAATCATGATTAGGTGGAACCATGAATTGTGGAACCATGACTAGGAAATGGAACCATGATTTATGAAATCTTGGAGAAATATTTTAGATTCCTTGGAGCTGATTTTTTATAGTGGCAAAAGTATGCCCAATTTATACTCAGATTGATAATAATTTCATCAATAGTCTGATCGTGCAGACGGTTTTCTGATCTAAGCATTGTATTTTGTAGAAGAAAAATGTTGAGTATGGAACCATGAAGGTGGAACCTTGACGCAAGAATTTGAATGGAATCTGAAAGATTCACTAGAGGCCCAAACTTAACGGTTTCAGAACCAGACCAACTTTATTCTCATCTAACTTTATTTTTCACAAGGAGCATGATGGCATGATCAGTTTCTTCATCTGAGCAACTGAATTTCAATAAGCCCACAAAAGAGAATCTTTAACGAATCTTTGAGATTCTCGGGGAGACCATATTTGACCGAAATAAAAAGCCATTGAGTTTATACTCAGAATTCATCGTTTTTCATAGTGAACACAAGGAAGCATGTTATCTCTTCATCTGAGTAGCTGATTTTTAGGTCACCCCATACTTGGAGGTATAAGGTACATTATTTCCATGTGTTCATTTGATTTATACTAAGATGATGATTTGAATTTGAGATCCATGTATGCCACTTTATGAGAGGATCATTGTATGCCAATTTATGTGAGATATTATTCCTTTGAGATGTTAGAGGACATCTTTTATGAGTGAGAGTTATTATAGGAGAACATCTCTTGGAAAGATATTCCACTCTAGATGAGGGGGTTTATCTTTGTATTAACAAATATTACATCATGTACTCACCATCATCTTGCAACAACTGATGAAGCGACCTCCCCACTATTGAACCCAAACCCGAAAATGTAGTCCATACTAGATAAACTTTGTTATCATATCATTAAGTTATGGTTGTTCATGATTATGGCTTCTTATTGGTTTCCTATTTCTTGTTGATGGTTTGTTAAAGTGTTGTTAGAATATGTATTTCTGATGATTTCACAAGCAAATATAAGTGTCAATTAAAGGTCTTGTGTGATCAGAATTTTTGTTTGAAAGCATTCATGAAAATTTCCCAGATCGAGTGGTATTAGAGCATTCTCACCTTTTTGCTAGGGATTTTTAATTGAGCATGAAAAAAGAAGGGAAATGGACAACAAAGGATATCTCTACAAGGCTTTCTACAGAGTGGAAAACATGATAGATATATTGTTATGAAACTAGCTCAAGAAAAGATAGAAAAGATAGATCAACGCCTTAGAATTCAGCCTCTTCGAGGGGGCAACCTCCTTTACATTACATAAATGAATAATTCTTGGATGAT
>APFE031291133.1:36522-56655 GCA_000404065.3 Pinus taeda
TTTGTCAAATCTGTCTTCAAATCTGCCATGTCTCTCTTCAAATCTATCTTCAAATCATCCATCTTAGCTTCCACATCCTTTATCTTATATTCCATGCCATTTATCTTAGATTCTATTAGCTTTTGTGAGAGTGACATTTGTTGCACTTTGTCTTGTAATTTTGATATATCATGTAGCATTTCTTCCTCTTCTTCATGAGTCATGCTACAGCTTTAAGGTTGCTTACTAGGTGTTTGCAGTTTCTTTCCTCGAGGCATCAATTACCGATAATAATGCTCTACTATGCCCTTTGAATTCCTTCAAAATAAATTTTCAAACCAAGCTCAAGCAAAAATTTAAAAGAATCTACACACCTTTTTTCACTTTGTAGGAGATCGATATTGCCTTTGATGTATCTCTATACTTTTGGATCATCCAGTTCTAAAAGTGAAACTTGCAGTAGCCCTCTATGTCCTCTTTCCAATGCCACCATTCTCATCCAAATTGGATTCTCCAAGGAAGAGTTATGCGAAATCTCCCATAGTGACCTGATTATAGACTAGTTCAGTAGAGCGAACTTGTATGACGTGCCACGAGTCACTGTTTCGACTTTTGGCTTTGAAAATTGTTTAAAAGAAACTACAGTCTGTCCTCTTTCTCTACCTTCTTACGAAATTTCAATCTGATGCTCAGAGAGAAAGTTATGACTATTTTCCCCAGGTCACCTATTTGGAATGTAATTCAGGAGTCTGCAAAAGGACCAACTTCCTCTGTTCATATCTCTGCAAATATAGTGTCAAAGGCTCTGAAATTCACACCAAATGTTCAGCGTGATTTCTTCTCAAATAGATGTTTCTTTTAGCTTCTGAAACATCTCAGAAAAAAAGTTATAGTGAAAATACCATGATGGCCTATTTGGAGCAGCGAAACCCTAGAATCCAAAGCTCTGATACCAAATGTTATGAAACTAACTCAAGAAAAGATAGAAAAGATAGATCAACACCTTAGAATTCAGCCTCTTCGAGGGGGAAACCTCCTTTATATTACATAAATGAACAATTATTGGATGATTCAAATGACAAAACCTCCTTTCTATATATAGGAGTCTAAGGAGTGACAATATAACCCAGCTAACCTAACAATAATAATATAAGGCCACAAAAATAACAATAGAGGGATTCTATGGGGAACGGTAATAACAATATGGGGAGAATAGGGGCACAACAATATTAATAAGGGATGAAACTACAATAGTAATGGGGTAATCACTAGTATTATAGGGACCCAACATATACTATTTACAAATTCTGAGGAGAAATGGAAAAAGAGGAATAGGAGAAAGAGAGAACAAAGGGCGATGCTCCATCTCCATCTTCGAGTGAATATTCTTCTCATAATTCTAATGAAGAGATAAACTATATCCTTCAAATAGAGAATTATGAATTGAGGATACTTCTACGATAATAAGAAGAGGAGAAGTAGAGATTCCAACTTCAATTATGAGCCACGAAGTAGGGCTTGGAAATGTGGAAGTACAATGAAGGCTTAATGAAGCCATTATCACCTGTTTCAGAATCAACAACTAAGGTAAACAATGTTGTTAATTCTTTAGTTTCATTTTCACATGATGTTATTTCTATTGGAATGATTGAGGTACACATCTGAGGAACAAACATGATAATCCTAACCAAGATGGGGTATAGAGGAGGAGGACTTGGTGGGAAATGGCCAAGGAATAACTTAGACATTGGAGGTTGTAAAAAAGCCTCTATTTTCATGATTGGGATATATTCAAGGAGAGTGTTCAAAGGTAGGAGAAAGAAGGGATTCTTCATGAAGCTAATCTAAGCCATTATCGAAAACATCGAGGAAAGAGGATGATGAAAACAAATCACAATCTTCTTGTGACTATGAAAATTGTAAAAGAATTGCAGCATGATCTTCTCACTAGATTCACACTAGATAAAACCAAACAAGGTATAAAATGTTGTGATATTGTTCCTTTTCATTTAAAGAAGATTGTTAATGATGAGAAAAAGTTATGGCATAGAAAACCATGTAGTTTTTGTGGCTTGCATAACTATGTTGTTATCGAGTGTTGGAGAGAATGGTAGTGAGAAAAATGACAAGACACATAGACCCTTATCCACATCAAGGAAGGAAGAAGGTCTAGAAGATCTAGATGAAAAATTATTTTTTCAATCATTGCAACCAAGGTGGACATCAAAGAGCCACATGTTGGGATCTCCATCCATATCAACCTCTCAATAACGACAAAGCACCTATGCAGGAAAGAGTCAATGAAGCTTTTTGTTATGTCCCTATAATACTAGTGTATTCCCTTATTATTATTGATAGTGTAGCCCCCTTATTGTTATTATTGTGCCCATGTGGTCCCCATATTGTTATTATTGTGCCCCCATAGAAGCTCACTATTGGTATTATTGTGGCCTTACATTATTATTGTTATGTGGGCTCTGATTATATTGTGAGCCCTTAGACTCCTATAAATAGAAAGGAGGTTTTTTCATTTGAATCATCTAGTAAATTCCCAATTTATGTAACGTAAAGGAGGTTTCCCCATCAAAGAGGATAATTTTTAAGTTGTTTATTTACCTATTTGTGAGTTGGTTGCATAACATTCAGTATCGAAGCTTTGGATTCTAGGTTTTCGCTGCTTCAAACATGTCATCGTGGAATTTTAGTTGTGATGTTTTTTCTAGGAAGCTTCAGAAGCTAAAATTAAAACCACGTGGAGCCAAAATAATGATGAACTTCATGTACAAATTTTATATCTTTTTCTAACTATATTTTCAGAGATATGGTCTGAGTAAGTTATGGTTTTTGCGGGTGCCATAATTCTGTATCAAATAGGTGACCTAGGGAAAATCATCATAACTTTTGTTTTAGGAATTGGATTTGAATTATGTAAAACATGGATGCAATTGCACGGAATGTAGTTTCTTGTATAACAATTTCAGGGCCGAAGGTTGAAACAATGGCATCCATACAACTCTGTTATACTGAACTAGTCCATAATCAAGTCATTGTGGGAGATTTGGCATAACTATTTCTTGAAGAAAACAATCTCAATCAGGCTTGTGGGTTAGTAAGTAGAATCAGATAGATACCATAGGAAGAAATTTTAGTACTTGGAGATTTGAAATTACAGAGTTACAATCGTTTCAAGATCAAGCTCCTAAAAGAAGGAAAAAGGTGTGTATTTGGGTTTAAAAATTGCATTTTTTTTTAAAATGAGTTTGAAGTGATTCAAAGGGCATAGTGAAGCATAGATATCATTTATTTATTTCAAAATGTGTTGAAGAAAGAAAATGGAAACACCTATTAAGCAACTAGAAATATCTACTATGACACATGAAGAAGAGGAAGAAATGAAACATGATATATCAAAATTATGAGACAAAGTGCAACAAACTTTTCTCTCGCAAAGAGTAACCAAAAATGAAATATAAGTTAAGATAGATGGTTTGAAGAATTGTATTGAATCTAATATGGATGGTATAGAATAAAATATGAAAGGAAACATGGAAGAATTGAAGAATGATTTAAAAGAAGACATGGAAGCTTTGACAAAAGCTTTGACAAAGTTGCTACAAGAAATGCTTCCTAATGGCAAAAATATATTGGATGAAATTCATGATGAGAACAAAAGAAATGTTAATCATGATTTCACAAAATTTAATGTTTGATTGAAGACCCACCATATTCCAAAGATCTATATGAGGAAGTTTGATGGAAAGGATCCGGTAAGATAGATACTACAGATGGAGAAATATTTTGATCTCTGTAATGTACAACATAGACAAAAGGTATCCATTGTAACTTTATATTTTTTGAAATTTGATGAGTAAAAAGAGCTTACAACAATCTAAACTCAGTTTTAGTTTCACCTTATCACTCCCATTCACTTAAATGCCCTTTCCCAAAAACATACATTCAACATATGAAATTATGGAAATGAAATTTTTAGATTAAAACACATGGGATTATCAACACATGCTGAAAATAAATATGGGCATAACTAGACCAACAACACATATAAAAATATACATAGATTTTTGGTCAACTTAGAGCCAAGAAAAACCCCTTCAATCTTCTCTTAGGAAGACCTGTTAGAGAGCTCTTCAAATTTATTTATCTCTCAAGTTCAGGAAAAATACATTTGCAGGCAAAAAAAGCAACAAAATACAACTTATCTCTTCAACCCAAAACTCCTTGAAAACCATGCCCACTTTGCCTCGATTTTTGTGCCCACTTGAAGCTGAAAATATGTACTATACGGATACAAATGTACGGATTGTATAGACTGTACAGATTTCCATACCACTATATAGATTTTTTTTTCAATTTTTTTCAAAAACTTCTCTCGAACAGAGTATAGTTTGCAACATTCAGTGTTGCTTGTACTGTACCTTCTTTTGTCTTCTAAACCTTGATTTCCATGCCTAGCTTTGCCCAGAAATAACTCCTTTAGCTTGCTGCAACAAATTTCTCCTTCAGAAATTTTCTCCAGCTCTCAGCCTCCTTTCTCCAATCTGCTCATGAAGAATGAACACAATCTCTCTTTCCTTTTCCCCCTTTTGTTTCCCAAAATGAATTTTGGGTAACCCGAAGATCTAATGGCTCAGATTCATTTAGATCAAGGGATGAGAATAAATGTGCATTTAATTCTCACTTTCTATTTTTTAGCTCACCCATTAAATAAAGTACCCACATTGTACTTTATGTCTAAAGTCACTTTTCACTTTATGATTTAACATTGACTTTACCACTTATAAAGTCACTTTCACTTTATAAAGTCGCACTTAGGAAAATAATTATTTTTTACACTTTTCCCTAGGTAGAGACTAACCCATGGGAAACCACTTATCTAAGGTACATTAAAAATCAACAATATTTAGAACCCAATCAGTTTGTATGGTATCTATGGCTTTTTTCTCTTAAACCACTTGTCACTTGGTCATTTTTTACAGTGGAAATGATAGCACATTATGAGGATAGAAAGAGAAATACCTTCTTTAGCCAACTGATAAATATCAAACAAAAGGGCTCAATGGTGGAGCACATTGAGGACTTCCAAAAATTGAATATAAGTGTAAATGATATTCTAGAGGAGCATAGGATTGATGTCTTCATAGGGAATTTAGAGGATAACATCCAATAGGAGGTTTTCCTTTGGGAACCTGATTCATTGGAGAAGGCATTCAGGTTGGAAAGAAATTTTGAAAGAAAAATTATGGCAATAAGGAAGCCTACCACTCACAATTATAAATATAGAAGTGTTGTTTCTCCACAACCTACAAGGTTGACACCACAACAATTGGAAGAAAAAAGAGAAAAATGGACTTGTTACAGTTGTGATAGAGAATAGACTAATGGTCGTAAGAGTTATGAGAAGAAAATAATTTACATAGATTGTGAAGAAGAGGAAGAAAAGGAACAAGAAAAGTCACAAGAAGAGGATATACACTAGGAACCAACCCCAGAGAATAAAGAAATGAATTCTACCATATCTTAGAATGGATTAGCAGGAATTACCACTCGTCAAAATCTCAAGATAGAAGGACATATCAAGAATAAAAAGGTAATAGTGTTGATTGATTTAGGTGGTACCCATAATTTTATTCATTGTAAGATATCTAGGGAATTGAATTTATTCCTACATCTAGCACCAGAGTGTGAAGTGATCGTTGAAAATGGAGGAACCTTAAATTGCTCTGGAAAGTGCCATAATAGCAAGCTATCCATGTGAGAATATGTATTGAATAGTCCAATACTTTCCATTCCAAAGGGTGGTGCTAATGTTGTATTAGGAGTCCAATGGTTACATTCTTTGGGTATGATAGCTTTTAATTTTCAAGAACTTTCTTGAAATTTTTTTGGGAAGGGAAGGGAAGGATGTTGAATTAAGGGGTATCACAAAGAAATCAGGAAAGGTAACTATCTCTAATGGCATTACAAAGATTATAAAGAAAGAAAAACGGGGTGTAATTTCACAATTATGTTCACTAGAGGTTCAAACATTGTAATCATCTATTTCTCTGGATCTCCAAAAAGTCTTGGACAATCATTCTAAGGTTCAAGCAGTGGAATATCACATCGAGCATCAACAACAAGTTCTCTAACTTTTAAAGGATAACCTCACTTTGGCACATAATAGAATGAAACTATAGGCAGACCAACATCGCAGAAAAAGAAGTTTTGTTGTAGGTGACTTGGCATTTTTATGGCTACAACCATACAAACACATGTCATCCAAGAAAACTAAGAAGGATAATAAGTTATCACCAAAGTATTATGGTCCTTACAAGGTGTTGCAAAAGATTGGTATTATGGCATACAAATTAGAGCTTCCTTCATCTTCATGAGTACACCCAGTTTTCCATATTTCATGCTTAAATAAAGTTATAGGTGACAAGCTCCCAGTTCAAACAATATTGCGAGAACTTAACGAGGAAGGAAAAATAATATTGGAACCTAAAGCAGTCACAAAAACAAAAACTCAAAATCTATGAAATCGATCAATTTCAGAGTATGTCATCAATTGGAAGAACTTACCCACTGAAGATTCCACATGGGAGGATGATAATTTTATACAAAATCCTCTAGAACTACTCAAGTGGTGAGGACAACACTTTCTAAAGGAAATGGCCATGTTATGTCCATATAATACTAGTGTATTCTCTCAATTTTACTATCAATGTAGCCCCATTATTTTTATTTTTATTTTTATTTTTATGCCCATGTAGTCCCTATATTGTTATTATTGTTTCCCCACATAAGCCCACTATTGTTGTTGTTGTACCCTTACATTATTATTATTATGTCAGCTCTGATTATATTGTAACCCCTTAGACTACTATATATATAAAGAAGGTTTTTTCATTTGAATCATCCAATAATTGTTCATTTATGTAATGTAAAGGAGATTTCCCCCTCAAAGATGATAATTTTTAATTCATTGACCTATCTATTTGTGAGCCAGTTGCATAACACTTTTCGACAAGAGAATTAGCTATAGGAAGATGACATATTCACTTTGATGAATGAGAGGGTGGTATTAGAGATAGTATCTTGTCATGGCTGCATGTTTTAAATCACATGTTGTGAAATCATTGTAAAAGTTATGAAGTGTTTTTCATCACTTATGAATTCAACATGATGATGTTTTTGGCCTTTTTAGGTTGATAGTTGGGATATGGTTTCCATTATGAGTATAATGTAAACTTGACCAAAGAGTGTGTTGTAAAATCTTGGCAAGTGTGGGGTTACTTGGGTCATGATAGTTCATGTAATTGAACATGTATTTTGTAAGATGTACTACAAGTTTGTATAGAGTACAAATGTTGATTCATCACTTTAGCTCCAAAGAACAAAGGTGAAGGAGAAGGAATTGTGGCTTATTAGGGAACTTTGTTTGTAGATAAGGAAGAAAAATAGATTGTAGATAATGTTCATTCTTTTGGAGGAAAAATATATCCTTAGTGGGGAGGAATGATTTAGGTGGCTCAAGAAAAGCTTAAAATTCAAAATATTCAGATTTCATCGAAACTAGAGAAAGGATGTAGAGCTCGTTGTCCTAATTCCAATGAAAAAATGACACTCACTTACAAGTTTGTATGCTCAATATATTCATCATCAAAGTTTTAGTCAACTTGGCCCCATTAACTAAATTCAGTAGGTTGCTAATTAAATTTGGAGGCCAACCAAATCTGGAGGTTCGAATAAATTTTGTGGAAGCCACTAAATTTGGAAGCTATTAATAGAGCGACAATGTGGCATTGTGCGGTGGTTAGAAATGGTGAAATTGTCACCTCTTTGATTTCTCTAGTGACACTAAAAATCTGCCGAAGGGTTTTTGAACCATTGTTTTATTAAACAAAAATAAAAAAATATTTTGGGGTGGTGGGCCACCTAATTAGTGGAATCACCAACCCCTATTGCCATATTTAAATAGCCATATGGTTGGCCATTACAAACAACCACTATATATAGACCAGGGTGAGTGGGATTCGAACCCATCCAACCAACTAGACGGATTTCCCACGAGCAGACCCATATCACTACCACACAAATAAAATAAAATTCCGACTATTTTGGGGAGGTTGTAGAGTTGGAACCTGGGCCTACGCCGTCCATGTTTTGAGCACCCACCAATGGCCCAATGGGCCCAACCTTGATTTATCTACCATGTAAAATAATATTTAAGCACTCATTATTCATTCAACCGGGCGGCCAAGAATAGAGTCGAGGAGGAACTTAGGTCGACCAGGTGGAAACATGATGAGGTGGAACCAAGAGATGTGGAACCATGATTTAAGGAATGTTGGAGGAATATTTTAGATTCCTTGGAATTGATTTTTTACAATGACAAAATTATGTCAAGTTTAAACTTAGATTGATTAGAATTTTGTCAGGGGTCAGATGGTGCAAATAATTTTTTGATATGAAAAATGGATTTTCCATAGGAAAAATGTTGAAGATAGAACCTTGAAAGTGGAACCTTGATGCAACAATCTACATGGAGTCAGAAAGATACCTTGGGGACCCAAAATTGACTGTTTTAGAAAGAGGCCAAATTTATACTCATCTAGCCCAATTTTTCAAAAGGAGCGTGATGGTATGATCAATTTCTTCATCTAAGCAGCCATATTTCAATCAACTCACGTAAGAGAATATTTGAGGAATCTTTGAGATTCCTTGGTAGCCTAGAATTGATTGAGATATAAAGGGGTCAAGTTTATACTTAGATTTCACAGTTTTTCCTCGGCAACATGGTCACGCATGCTATCTCTTCATCCAAGTAGCTGATTTTAATGTCGTCCCCAGACTTGAAGGTATAAGGTGCATTATTGCCATTCGTTCATTTGATTTTTGCTGAGATGATGATTTGAATTTGAGATCCACGTATGCCACTTTGTGAGAGGACCAATGTGTGCCACTTTATGTGAGAGATTGTTCATTTTTTATGCTAGAGGAGATATTTCATGAGTGAGAGTTATTATAGGAGAACTTCTCCTGGAGAGACATGCCACTCTAGATAAGGGGGTTTATCCTCATATTGACAAAGATTGCATGTTGTACTCATCATCTTCTTGAAGAAACTAATTAAGTAGCCTCCCCACTTTTGAACCCACACCCAAAGATGTAGTCCACACTTGACAAAAAAAAAATTCATATCATTGAGTTATGGTTGTTCATGATTATGGCTTCTAATTGGTTTCTTGTTTCTTGTTGATAATTGTTTAAAGTGTTGTTAGAATATGTATTTCTTGTGATTTCACAAGCAAATGTAAGTGTCGGTAAAATATCTTGTATAATGGAGTATTTTTTTTTTTAAATAATTCACAAAAAATTCCCAGATCACTTTTCTTCTGTTTGTGATGTGACTACATAACGTTTGGTATCAGATATTTGAATTCTAGGGTTTCAATGCTTCAAACATGTCATCTTGGAATTTTAGCTATGACATTTTTTTTACAAGGATTTAGAAGCTAAAATTTGGACCAAATTGAGCCAAAATATTGGTGAACTTCATGTATAATTTTCAAATTTTAGTTCGCTATATATTTTGATATATGGTCTAAATAAGTTAGGTTTTTTGCAAGCTCCATAATTTAGTCTTAAACAAGCAACCTAGGGAAAATTGCTATCACTTTCTCTAAAAGTATCAGATTTGTATTTCATAAAATGTTACTGCATAACACTAACATTAGTTTTTCATTTATCATTTTCATGGCCGAAGGATGAAACAATGACACGAGGTATTACGTAGAAGTTCACCCTACTGAACCAGTTCATAATAAGGCCAGTGTGGGAGATTGGACGTAGCCCTATCTTGAAGAATTCAATATCGGTCTAACTTTTTAAATTGGAAGGAAGACTTATAGGGCTACCAAAGGACGAAATTTGAGATCTTGGAGAGCCAAAATTACATATTTACAAAAGTTTCAATATCAAGCTCCTAAAAAGCAAGAAAAATGTGTGTATTTTTTTTTAATTTTGCATAACTTTTTTTGAAAAAATAGTTTTAAGTGATTCAGAGAGCATAGTGAAGAATATATATTTTTATTTGATTCCAAAATTCCTTGAAACAAAAAATGGACAAACCTAGTAAGCCACCAAAAATCTTTACTATGACGCGTGAATAAGAGAAATAAATGCAACATGATATATCAAAATTACGAGACCAAGTGCAAAATATTTTGATCTCGCAAAGAGTAACCAAAAATGAACTGGAAGCTAAGATGGATGGTATAGAAGAAAAAATGAAAGGCAACATGGAATATTTGAATAATGGTTTGAGATCATACATGGAAGGGTTGAAGGAAGGTTTGACAAAGTTGTTACAAGAAATGATTCTTAATGGTGAGAAGGTACTCAATGAAAATCAGGATGAGGACGAAAGGAATACGAAATATGATTTTAGAGACTCCAACATTGGGTTTAAGACCCACCACATTCCAAATATAGATATTAGGAATTTTTATGGCAAAGATCCAATAACATGGAACTATAGACGGAGCAATTCTTTGACCTACATGAAGTACCGCACACCCAAAAGGTATGCATTGCATCTTTATATTTATGAAAAAATCAATTTGTGTAGTATAGATGGCCTTGTTCTTGTTAATCAATTGTCACTTGGAAATTTTTGTAGAATAATTCATATCACATTATGAGGATACAAAGAGAAATATCTTCTTTAGCCAACTAATAAATCTAAAAAAAAAGTGATCCAATGGAGGAGCACATTGAGGACTTTCAAACATTTAATATCAAGGAAAATGATATTCCAAAGTTTCATAGGATAGATGTCTTCATAGGGACTTTATAGGACAACATCTAACATGAGGTTCACCTTTGGGAACCTAATTCATTGGAGAAGGCATTCAAGATGCCAAGAAACGTTATGGCAACAAGGAAGTATACCACTCACAACTATAAAGATGGAAGTATTGTTGCTCCTTCCCTCCCAAAATCTACAAGGTTGACACCAAAACAACTGGGGGGGGAAGGATTAAAAGGACTTTGTTACAGTTGTGATAGAAAATAAAATAAGGGTCACAAGTGTGCTAAGAATAAATTATCTTACATAGATTTTGAAAAGGAAAAAGAAAATGAACTATAAACATCAAAATAAGAGGATATATGGTAGGAATCAACCCCTAAGAAAGAAGAAATGAATCTAACCATATCTTGTAATGCATTGGAAAAAATTACCACTCCTCAAACTCTCCAGATAGAAGGATTTATCAAGAAAAAAAGGTAATAGTGTTGTTCGATTCTGGCAGTACCCACAATTTTATTCACTGTAAGATAGCCAAGCAATTGAATTGCTTTCTACATCCAACACCAAAGTGTCAAGTGATGGTTGAAAATGGAGGAAATATAAATTTCTCAGGGAAGTGTCATAATATCAATATAACCATGTGGATATATGTATTGAATAGTCTAATTATTTACATTCCAATGGGTGGTGACGATGTTGTATTAGGAGTCTAATGGTTACAATCTTTGGGGACGATAACTTTTAATTTTCAAGAAAAATTCTTGAAATTTTCATGGGAGGAAAGGAAATTGAATTAATGCACATAACGAGGAAATTGGGGAAGTTAATCAACTCTAATGGCATGAAAAAGCTTTGGAAGAAATAATATGGCATAATTAAAAAATTATGCTCACTAGATTTTCGAACATCGAAATATTTTTCTTCTCTAGATCTCCAAAGAATCTTGGATAATCTTCCAAGGTAATTGATGCTGTCAAAATTTATGAATCTAACACATCAAAGACCCCTACTACAATATCTGGTTTATTATCTCCTACTTGTTCTTTACATTAACATGTTATTTATATGCATAAATATTGAGATAAACACAATTGCAGCCTTCACAAACATACAAATCAACAACTGTAATAAATCAAGACAACACAAGGGACACAATTATTTTTGGACAATCATCCCTAGAAAAACCCAATGCAGCAAAAATGATGCATCAGATATGAGGGTTTTAATATTATGCAGATTTTTGAATATAACTAGGGTGTAAGAGCCACCCTTCAGAGATTATCCTCAACAATAGTACCTCTCTTCGGAGATAGATATTCTAGCTAATCAATAAGAAGATGATTGGCCCCATAGTAGCTTCAAATATTCCTCAGTTGGACAATGAAAGATGCTCCAAGCTATCTTATGGAACTGCATCACCCTCCATGGAATATGTCACCCTCCTACAGCTCTGCATCAGTTGATTAGCTATATGTCTGGCTCGTGAAATCACCTCAGCATAGTCTCTTTAGCCTAGCGTCAGCTCTATAACCCTTTGCATTGCCTGCGTCAACCTCTTGGCCCTATGTGTCCTTTGTACTAGCCTCCTCAGCCTCTGTGTCAACCCTTTTTGCCTCTACGTTAGCCTTCATAGGCTTTGCACTATCTCTTTGGCACTTTCTCTACTTCTCTTATAGGTATTCTTGGCCTCCTCCTGAACTTCCCCTCACTGCAGCATATCACTAACCTGATTTCTCAGCAAACCCTGCCCCAGAAAATTGAATTGACTGATCAACTTCATGTGTCTCCAACTAACCCTCAATCCTCCTCTTATACTTTTCATGTGGACTATTCAACAAATGAGATGAAGTCCCTAATCAATGACTAAGATTAGATATGGGTTGATCCTCGTTATTTAGAACTTTCTCACCCATATTATATTAATACACATTAATATTTTATTTTTCCTAAGTTTAGACTTTGGGTCTCATTAAAAATAATAATTATTTTAATATCTCTCCACCCAGGTGGAATTTCCCCAAACGATTTCCAGGTCTTAGAGATCTCATGTGCCTTAGCCTCTCCACCAATTTTCATGGCTAGAGCACATCCGATGCTACCAAAAAAAATCAACACTCCCTCCTAGTGAGGAATGTGCTCTAGTAGTGCTTCACCATAGAAACATCACATTGATCCTCCACATCAGTACCTGTGTTGATGCTTGGCATGTTGCCTCAAATCATTCGCATTACTACTTCTTGTACTTCTACCAATGAAGCTTCCACTGCCACTACTACATATGTACTATAGCTCCCTCTCAACATGCTGCATCATGTTACCCATAGAACTGCCACTGCTAAATGTTGCACTGCAACTCAGTTACCAAGAAGTAAGTAACTGACTTCTCCCAACCACTAATATCCTGGTCAGTCTGGAAGCCTCGTGATGCTAAAGTTGCCTCTATTGCAACCCATTCTCCCTCTGCTTCCATTGTCTTGACACAACCTCTTATGTGCCTCTCGCACTACTGCAACCTGTATTGTGATGCTGTAGAACTCTGCAATCTAGCCTTGCCTTGCTGCTCCACCACTCTTTTCTCGACCCGACACATGTCATCATGGTACTGTCATTAAGGGCTTCCATAGTCGTATGTGATCCAAGAGTTTGGGCACCTCAAGGATCCTTTCCCTAGTATGTAGTCCTCCTGATTACAACTCAATGTCAACCCACCTCTTCTCTAGAGGTGCATGAGCACTCATTGCACAATAGTCATCAATCTTGACTTCCTTCTTTGCCTTTGCTAGAGTTGCCTTGGAGTCGGAAGCTTCTCCCTTTAATTTCTTCCTGGGACATTAAGATGAATAATGTCCTAACTCCCCATAACTAAAGCAGTTTCCCATGGAGATGTCCTTATTCTTCCTCTTCCCTTGCTATCCCATAGATGCTATAGCCACATTCTCCTCATCATCTTTCTTGACTCGAACTCCTTTACCATTACTCCTCGCCTTGGTTAACATCCTGATCTCCTCCTGTCACAGAGATTCCCACATCTCCTCCCAACTAGGGAGATTCATTATGCCTAATATGCTTTGGACAAATGTCTCCCAGTCCTCGAAGACTGCATGTACAATAGTCTTCACCATAAACTCTCAATTCGGTGTAGACCCCATGGAAGTAAGCTGTTCACAAATTCCTTGCAGCCTAAGGAGGAAGTGATTTATCTCCTCCCCTTTCTACATCTGATATGACCTCAGTTGATTCTCCAATATCATCTTATGCTGCAGAGAAGAGCCCTAGTATAAGGTGGTTAGGGCCTCCCACATCTCCCTTGTTGTGTTCTTCTCACGAATATGTGGTATGACATGATTTGATCCCATCTAGGACCACACATTTTTCCTTCACCTCAGACTTCTCATACTACTCATTTACATTTAGGGTAACTTGGGAAATCTACAATTTTCAAGGCATAATCCTTGATGCGATGTTTATCTAGGATTTCTAGGATTCTCGCCTTCCAAATGAAAAAATTGAAAGCCCCATCCAATCTATCCTCATCCCTCAATCCATTCACTACCATCTCTTCTCCTCTTCTAGACTCCCTCTGAGTCTTAACTTCCATCCTAGAAATCAACCAACTATCAAATCACTCCTCTCCAACCCCCCTTTTCTACTACAACTTGGATCTTGATTTCTTGGCTAGAAATCCATCGAGATAGTGCTTCCCTCTACCTTGGTTTCGTCTCCTTAGACACTGTTCAATACTGATAGAACAAACGTCCCACAAGCTCCTCAAATCACAATCTACACAACTCCCTTATCCCCAGCAACTGAAGCATCTACGCCCTTCAGGCTCTACGTAATTACGATGAACATTGAATCTCCTCCTCCAGCCAACTGTGTCAATCCTACCTGGTTGAGAAGGATGATGCGACTTTGCATGAGCTTCTTATGCCTCTCTCTAACTCTTTGTTGGCCCTTCCCTTGGCTTGAAATGTTGACGCAAGCTCTACGTGAGCCTCTGTGTCACCCTCTAAGCACTTTGTCACCTCTTCTCTTGCCGCTTCAATGTTGGAATAATTTGGACAACCGCTTCTGGTGCAAATTTTTCAGATTTCTCCTACTAGAATCTTTAGTTTTCTTGTGATCTACAATCTCACTGATACCATGCGAAAATTTATGAATCTAACACATCAAAAATATTATCTCCTACTTGTTCTTTAAATTAACAACTTATTTATATGCATAAATATCGAAATAAACACAATTGCATCCTTCACAAACATATAGATCAACAACTAAAATAAACTGAGACAACACAAGGGACACCGTTATTTTTGGATAATCGTCCCCAAAAAAATCCAATGTGGGAAAACCGGTTCAGTAGATATGAGGGTTTTATTACTATCCATATTTTTGAATACAACTAGGGTTCCAGAAATGCATCACCATTCATAGATTATCCTCGGAAATAGTACCTTTCTCCAGAGGTAGATATTCCAGCTAATTAGGAACTAGATGATTGGCCCCATAGTAACTTTGATTGTTCCTCAACTGGGCAGCAAAAGCTGCTCCAAGCTATCTTCTGGAACTATGTCATCCTCCATGGAATATGACACCCTCCTATGGTTCTATGTCAGCTAATCAGCTCTCAGTTTGGCCAATGAAATAACTTCAGTGTAGTCTCTTCATCCTAGCATCAACTCTACAACCCTCTACAATGTCTGCGGCAACCTCTTGTCCTGCTACGTCCTCTGCGTTGACCTCCTCGACCTCTGTGTCAACCCTTGTTGCCTCTACATCAGCCTTCCTAGGCTCTGTGTTGTCTCTCTCGTACTTTCTATGACTCTTTGATATGTATTCTTGACCTCCTGTCATACTGTCTGTCACTGTGACATCTCACTAACTTGATTTCTCAGCAAACCCTACCCTAGAAAATTGAATTGACTGATCAACTTTGTGTCTCTCCAACTCACCCTCAAGCCTCCTCGTATACTTTTCCTATTGATGATTCAATGGTCAAGATTAAGTCCATAATCAATAGTTAACATGATCCTCAATATTTATAACATTCTTACCCATATTATATTAATACATATTAATATTTTAATTTTCCTAAGTTATGACTTAGGGTCTCATTAAAAATATTAATTATTTTAATATCTCTCCATCTAGGTTAATTTCCCCAAACAATTTCTGGGTCTTGGAGATATCAAGTGCCTTAGCCTCTCCACCAATTTTCATGGCTAGAGCACATTGATGATACCAAAAAAAATCAACAAATACTCCCAAAGGATTCCATCCTTTTCGTGATCATGATAATACTATTCACTTGATTTCAGGAAGTGTTCCTTGAAACATCAGACCTTACAAATTCACCTATGCCCCAAAGAATGAAATTGAATATATGGTTGTAGAAATGTTAAAGGCATGTATAAGTCAACCTAGCCAAATTTCCTTCTATTATCTAGTAGTATTTGTACACAAGAAGGATTGATCATGACGTAGGTGTCCAGATTGTAGGTAGCTCAACATGCTCACTATTAAAGATAAATTTCCCATTCCTATCATTGATGAATTGTTGGATGAATTACATCGAGAGACTTACTACACCAAGTTGGATCTTCTTTTAGGATACCATCAAATTAGAATGAAGACTGAAGATATTCTAAAAATGGCATTCAAAACTCATAAAGGTCATTATCAATTTTTGGTCATGCCTTTACTAATGCATCTTCCACATTTCAAATTTTGATGAATTCCATTTTCAAACCCTTCAATAGAAAAATTGTGTTATTATTTTTTTATGATATACCAATCTACAACAAGTGTTGGAAGGATAATGCTCAACATGTTGACAGGGTGCTCAAGCTATTGGAGGAGAAACAATTGTTTGAAAAACCTCCAAATGTTTCTTTGGGGTATAGGAGGTGGAATATTTGGGTCATCTTGTATTTCATTAAGGTGTTAAGGTAGATCCTAACAAAATTAAATCCATCAAGGAATGGAAAATTCCCACAACCATAAAGGATATTTGAGGATTTCTCAGGTTGATAGGGTATTATCACAAGTTTGTTAAGAATTATGGGAAAATAACAGCACCCCTAACAACATTACTGAAGAAAGATTAATTTTTTTGGACTCTAGAAGCAACTAAGTCCTTTGAACATGTTAAATAGGAAATGTGTCGAGCCAGAGTTTTAGGTACTCCAGAATTCACAAAAACCTTTATGGTGGAAAGTGATGCCCGAGGAAATGGAATTGGTGATGTTTTAATGCAAGGAATACCCATTGCTTTTGAAAGTCATCCAATCAAGGGAAATTATTTACACAAACCTATTTATGAGAAGGAAATGTTGGAAATAATACATGCCCTGAAGAAATGGTTCCCTTACCTCATGGGAAGAAACATTTTTTGAAATGTAACTTGTGTCATTCTTCATAATTACGATGATGTAATCGTTGTAATTGTCAAAAGAAAGAAAAGAAAAATATCTATTTTTATAAAAGAATAATTATTTATACATGGGTTTCTTTCCCATGGTTTTGGTGCTAGGTTTTTCACCATTTATATATTGTAGAGAGTCAAAGTCCAAGTCATAATGTGAAAACCCTAGAGGGGCTCTTATATTAATGTAAACAAAAATATTTCATGTCATGAAAATTTCTAGAAAATTTCAAGGAGATCAGGTCGACTGGCCCTTAGGATTGGCCTGGAAGAGGCTTAAGGACCCAAACAAATTACTATATTTTGGAGAGGAATTACTCCTCCAAACAAAAAATTGGGATTTTAACTTTCAGAAGAAGATCTAAGGGAGAAAAGATGAAGAGGAGGATGGAGGACATAAATTTTACAAATTGTTTTTGGGTATTGATTTATCTCTGTCTCTGACAGTCAAATTCTCTATGGAAGGGTAGACTAATTCAGATCTGAATTTCTAAAAGACATGAACAAAATGTGTTTGGGTGGCTGGCCTGATCTCTTGGAGAATATTCTAAACTCTTGGTCTTGGAAGACTTCATTGAAAACTCTATAAGAAAGAGTTCTTTGGGTTTTCCCCTTTGGAGGGGTTTTTCCTTGCTTGGAGGCTATTTATGGTGTCTATCTTGTGCTTACATTGTGATCTTATTTTTGGCAATTATCATTATGAAGAATATAAATAATCTATGATGCTAAAGTATTAACCTAATTAAAAATAAACGATCAAATTCAAAAGAGAAATCAATTAATAATATCCCTAATGCTATGCCCTATATTTATTAACATGGTATCAAAGTTTGGTTTACTTGTTTAATGAAAATAATAAGATCAGAAGGGTCTTCAAGATGTCAAGAAAAAGTATGATATTTAGGGCCGAGATCCTAGGGGGAAATAACTCAAATTTTGGGCTCATATAAAAGCTGTAATCCCTATCACAAGGCCGTAGAAATTCTTCTCTTGAACGAAGTCGTAAAAATATCAGTTATGAAGATCGAGTACATTTCCTAGTAGCCTTAAGGAAGCTACATTCTCTGGTATTCGAAGGAAGGTTAAATGTGTCTCCATAAGGTCTACAAAATCTCCAACCTTCTAAAGCCATTTCTGGTAAGTATGATCTACATATATTAAAAACTTGTTCCAAGGGAATCGAAAGACCAATTTATTAAACTTCTCCATCATTCATAAAAAGAAGCAAACCCTCTATCAAAATTGAAGTATCTGTGCATCCATCAAAGGTTTCTATGTTATAATTTGTATGGCCTAAGAAGGCATCAAGATTCTCTCTTAGTGAATCAATGTTATTGAATATTTGAAGTATAAGTCTTAATGTAAAAAATATTGTATATACCTGAGTATGAGATCCAAAAATCTCTCTTTATCAAAAAATTCAAGCATTGGTCACTAAGGAAGAGTAGTCGAGATTCCTATTACATGATTATAAATAACGAAATACCTAGATCAAAGGATCATTAAGTTGATCATTTGATTCTATTCCTTGTATAGATAAATCTCATCATCATGCTCTCAGTTCAATGATATAAGAATATTATCTAGACACTCTGCATTAATAGGAGTATCTACTCCCCGATGGAGATAATATAAATCTCTATAATTTGTGTCATTTATAGTAACATGGTTAAAATAGATATATTTACAGATTTTTCAGTTGAAGCCAACCTGTTTCGATTTTTTTCAAAGTTTACAATAATAGTTGTAGAACAAAGATCTATATTGAAACCTTTGTCTTAGGGTTTAGACAAAAATGAATACTTGATCAAGATGGAAATAATGGGGAGCTACAGGAAGTAAAGGAATACATTGTAAAGTCTTGTAGCCTTTAGTAATAAAAAATGTACATTGTCTCTATCCTAAAATTCTGAAGTAAGGAGAACAACAATCATGCATTGTTGAAGGAACATGTCGAGAAGTAGGTCCTAATGGAAGAACAATAATGTCCCTATTTGAAGTCTCATTGGTAAGAAGTCTTGAGGATGGTATTTGATCAATATAGATTGAAGTAACTTTGTGAAGATACCATGACATCCGAAATTGCAACTATGTAACCATAAGGTATGTATAATATTATTAAGGGTACAACATATAGTAGGGTTGATTGATTGGATAGGGTTTTTGAAACTCTTTTCATAAATTTTTTTAATATTTTTCCCTTATATTAAACCAAGCCCTAGGCCTATTAGGGTTTATAAGAAATATACTACTGATGAGCATGGATAAGGTTGGAACCCCCGGTCTAGTGTTAGCATATAAAAGTATAGAATTACAATATTTAAGTCTCATGGTAATTTTAGATTTTCAGACATATATCATGCTCTTGTTATTATATACTTGCTTGGAGATACTTGTTAGTGAATATTGTAGGTATAGGAAACTAAATGATAATGGATGGGTTGATCCTCCATTTCTAAAAGAATGATGGAAGAAGGGAACTATATGAACCCTTGGATCCTCATGCACTATGATTGGTTCATGATATAACTATGGAACTACGAATGCCTGGTACATATCAACGAGAAGTAGAAGGTGGAAATACCTCTAATATGATTAAAATATTGTTGTATGACAACAGGCTTCATATTGAGAAGATGACTTCATACTAGAAGCATATCGTTGCAGCAAGAGCTCATGACATCATCAAAGAATCTGCAAATAATAGTTGAATTAGAAGTCTACATGGATGTAATTGTCATCATATAAAGGAAATAGCTCTTGGTAAACTCATTAAAAGCATATATAAAACATATGGCTCAAAGAAATTATGTTGCCATGTAATCTTTTGGATTAGGTAAATACATGTAAATATTGTAAATAGTAAAATAAATGGAATTGGAAGATGAAGAGACATTGGGAGATGGAACCCAATAGT